>CM068379.1:71223991-71412885 GCA_034770075.1 Aralia elata | reverse complement strand
CGTCAACATACTCTTCACAAGTTTTTATTACAATTCCGAGAATGCAGCAACCCTAGAACTTTTTTGGACGCAAAGAGAAAAATTAAAGGATGAAAATATCAAATTAGATTTGAATTTCAATAAGACAAACAAACGAGAAAATAAAATCATATTTTATCAAAGATTATCTTGATGAAAATTTTATGAAAGTATGTTTTTGAATAACGAACAAATTTTCACTAGAAAGAATTACAATCAGGCGACTCAATGACGTTCATTTTTTTTTTATTGAAACGATGCCACTTTACATTTATCTTATGAATACAAGATTTTGAATTGTTCAGAATTTTGGTGTAATAAATGTTGTTTAATTGGATAAATTAAGTGATGGCGTCTCAATTTAATTTATATTCAAAAATTTTAGATATTCATACAATCGACAGAAAATTGCTAATGAATACCCCATGTGAGCTTGTTTTATAATGGAGCAGATCCCACATCGATAGTAATGTGACATTAATAGTGGAGTTTCATATAGGCCTTTAATCTCCCCCCCCATATTGTGGACAGCTAACTTTTTGTCAGAGAAGAAATAGAGGTTTTGAGCTTATATATATACGTAACAAAAATGCAAAGAGAAATCCATAACATTGGAAGGGCAAAATTGGGCGCAATAGTACATCTAAAAAAAGAAACCAAAAAAGAAAATCCCCTTTTAAGGACTCTAAACCAATGTCCCCAAAATTTGTTTTAGAATACCTAATATGGCAGGGCAAAATTGCGCAATAGTACTTCTAAAAAAAAACAGAAACAAAAAAAGAAAATAACAATTTTATAGAATCCTAAACCAATGTCGACCAAATTTGATTTTCTTGCTTTCTGTTTGGAGTAAGGATTTTAGAAAGAGTAAATACTAAACAACATGTAGCTTGAGAAAGAACATACAAAAATTTCAACATGACATGAGATCAATTACAACATGCGCATCACAAAATTTTTTACTTCCAAATACACACACACCACATATGTGTGTGGGTATATATATATATATGATATATATATATATTTATATTAATACATATATATATATATATAAATAAAGATCCAATGATACATAATGCCTACTCGGGTTTTGAGCAGAGCCCAATGACACATTCATGCAAAATCTAAAATATTTACAAGGGGGATTAATACAAATGTTTCTAGCCATATAGATGTTTTTTTTATATAACATATAAAAAAATATTTTGTTTTTCTTTATTTTCTGTACTACTTGCGATTATATAATTATAGAGAAGACTAAATTACATAGTGTTGCCAAGGAATCCAACAAACATAGAAATAATATCTTCAATATGACTCACTTACTACTTGAGAATAAAGATCGACCTGAATAGAGGTCATGGGCAGATGTGGAGGAGGAGCCATTTGTTTATGCCCATTAGAAAGAAGATATGGTGATCACAGATTGACTTGAGCTCCTGATTTGCATTTTAATTTGTACATTTTCTCTAAGAGCTTGAAACTTAAAAAAAATCGACGCCATAAAATACCTTGAATCAACTTTTAACATCCTAAAACCCGATATCAGCCTTTAAGCTGCTCACTAACAGAAGACATGGTTGGCCTAAGTGCTAGGAGATGGAATTGAGTGCATAATAGAGTTCTAGCTTTGAATCATCTCTTCTGCTGCCTCTTCCCTTGTTGTAATTGGAACCAACCCTTGGATCCCCTAGATCCATCAAACTTCCATTTTTGATGTGTAACAAGAGCCCTAGAACCAGTTGTGTGTGTGTGTGTGTGTGTATTAATATAAGAATATATATATATATATATATATAATAGATATATAATATACTAATAAAGCGACAATGGACAGACAAAAGAAAAGTTTAGTTCATTATTAAAACTAATACAACTCACATGAAAAAAATGTGTTACTAAGACTCGAGAACAGGCATGCAAAGAAGTAATAGTAGTATAGTCCTTAACCCAAATTCAAGAAGACAAACGTAAGTTTTCGGTTTTGGACGATATTTCATGTTTTTGCTTGTCCAGCAACAATTTCAAGTGCAACAACCCCAAAACTGTACACATCCTGCTTTTTCTGTCAAATAACCCCATAATGCATATTCTGGTGCCATGTACCCTCTGCGAAATAATTAGTCAAACGGAAAATTGTGAATTTTCTATACTTATATTAATCCATACACAGGCTTTTTGAGCACCTCAAATCCGACACATAATCATGAATGCAAATTTTGTTAAATACTACATGGCAGTCATATAGAACTTGTGATTTGCAGATCATGTCAATGCAACTTTCGCAAGTTGATTAATAATGTATAGTGAGACTCATCCTACAGAGCTTATATAAAAAATATGAATCAGACCATGGATTGCTTCGAAGTTCAAATCCATTCGTATAAATATTGCTTTCAAACAACCAAAAAGAGGGGCCGGGGTGCCACTGTTAATAGTTTCCTCTCACCTAGACTTATGGCTATTTTGGTTTGGATGTAACTCCACAAAGTACTAAAATCAATCATGGGGAGGGGTACAAGTACTAATTGTTGCGCTTAGCCAATTAAACTGAAAAGAAATGGGGACATAATTAGATTCAAAATGGGAATTACAAATAATTGGAGCACAGACTTTGTTTAGTATGATTCGACTCAAAATATGGTATAACAGTAGAATTAGCATCTACGAAATTTGATGTCAATACTACACATTTAGTCTATTTTTTCACTAGTTTTTGAAAAGAGAAAAAAAGACGAATAATAACTGGACTAACAGATGTATTTTTGAATGGAAGTTGGGAAAAAAGAGCTCACCTAGTTTCCACCAGCAATTCTAGTGTCTAATATGAGTGTTTCTCTCACCTCTTCGTCAAGCATCGGCCAAACCAAAGTCCCGAGATCTTTGGTTGAATAAAGGTCGCTAACAAGAAGTATATTGGTGACTCTTTGATAATCCCTATGAACAATTTTCAGAATTACGATATCCTCATGAAGGTAAACCAGAACCTCTTGCTATGCCAATCAACAAATTCTTTTTGCCTATGTAGGCCAGTCCAAGTCCAATCGAGAATCCCTCTGGACCTGTAAGTAAATGACATTGAAAGAACCCAATAAATAAGTAGAACAGAGTCTAAAGTATCTTGCACAGGATTAAAGGGAATAATTAATAAAAGAAGAATGAAAATATACGGTACTCTGGATTTGGGTGAATAATATTTCTAGTGGATGATCCAGTAACCATTCACATTTAGTTTAAGTAAACATATTAAATCATGGTGAAGTTAAAACCTAAACTTACCAAACAGAGCCTGGGTCCAGAGGCTGTATATGTTGTCTCCATGAAACTCATGACAACCAAGTAGTAATCTGCTTACGTTCAGCATCAACATTCCGGTGCACATACTTACAAGACATTCCCCGGGAGTCAGTAAACTTAGATAATCATTCCGCACATATTTCATTCCACGAAATTCGACGGGTACCCCCCCCTTGAATTTGATCATGATAGAAAGTATGCTTAACGCCACAGCAATCTAATAAATTACCATCCAAATAATACACCCCTGCAATGTAATGGAACATGTCTCATATAACATGTCCAGAGTGTCATAACGTCCCAAATATAAATCAGAAGAAAAAAAGGACGACAAGTTCCAAAATTATATTTAAGTAAAACAAAAATCGAAAAAAAATGAAAATGTTCATATACCTCTTGCTAAACGATAAAAAAGAATTCCAAAACCGAACCCTTCCCCAATCTTGTTTTTATTTGCAACACCAAAGTTTTGTTGTAGTCAGCAGCTTGAATTTGTTGAAAAGGTAAATATGCCCAGTCTGTGCAAATCCTTAAATCCTCTGGCACCAGCGCTGGCAGAAGAACATATTTTAAGATGTTAGAAGTGCATCCCTTTTATTTATAACAACCAAACTCCAATAGTAATTCTTCGATCCTCATAGTAGTTGTATGGTCTCTCTCGAAATAAAAATTATGGCATTTACTTGAGATCAAGCTATTAATTCATGAAATCCCATAATTTGCGATAGATGGATGCCATATTTACATCTACTCATGTGGTCATATTTCATATGACTGTTATCATACACATTTGTATGTTTCCATGCTGGTTTGATATCATCATGAGTTATGTAGCATATCTATTCATTATGTATGGAATGTTATCTACCTCTTTTTTAAATTAAATAAATTGGAACTAGAGCACCTTGTTTCCACTTGGACATTCGGCCGCTCGCCAATCCCAAATTAACCCTTATCCACCAAGCAATTACCTAAGAAATGTGATAATATAGTAAGGCATATAATACCTGAAACTACATACTCCGACTCGGCCATATGAATATCTTTGATTTTTACTGTCCTTAATCGAATTGAGGGCTTGTATTGAAATCTTTTCGTAGAAAACAAAACTACAAAATTTGGTACAAAACAAGAACAAAACCTCAACATTATAACTCATTAGGTGGAGAGGAGGGGAGCAAGAGAGGGAGACAATAGTTTGCTTTCAATCATCACAAGTATGGAAATACCATGATACACCTTTACTAGGTCTAAGAACTATTACTAGAATTCTACAGACAATATAGCAAAAGAGGTTACCAACCAGGGCCATACATCTCCCCTGTTCTCAGGTATAAACAAAACGAATTTGTAAAGTTTTATGGGGGGGGGGGGGGGGGGGGGGGGGGGGGGGGAGGGGGGGGGGGGGGGGGGGGGGGGGGGAGGGTGGGGTGGGGGATTTACAACTGCTTTAATTGAATTCCGATTTATTCACTTGGCCCCTTTAATCAAACTCCTCATTCAGGCCTTTTCGTATTCGAATAATCAAAATCCTCCGAGTTTTAGTTCATCCTGTAAAAAAATAATTAGTTAGAAGGCAATACACTTCTTCACACCAATCAATATTGTATCTTATATCTAAAGTGTAAAATTAACCTGGACATAAACATCAAACATCCGTCTTCTATGACTCTGAAAAGATCGATTAGCTCTTAACATTATCTCAGCAAAGTAAAGTGTTACATTGTAATTTCCATTTGCTAAACAACGTGCATAATAAGTGAGAGATGAAGGAGAAATGCGAGCATTCATGTTACAAATCAGAGTCTTTCATTTTGAGAATAGACATATTTCTTGCTATATATTCACTGGTAGATTCGCAAGACTCCCAAAGTATAGAGAACCTGTGCTACTCATTCCCCACTCTGCTCTACGAGGAACAAAGTATGTCGGACCGCTGCGTCTTCATCCGCTTCAAAAGTCTTGCTTCCAATGGTGGTTTTGCTTCCACCACAATTAATATGAAACTGAGTAGCTATCTATGAAACATCAAAATATTATCTCGTCAGATAATAAAAAGGAAAGAGAAATCCCCATTCGGTCTGGATAGGAGCCTTACTTTTTTTCTTTTTTCCCCTGGAATATTAAGGTTTGCATAATTTATTTTTTCTAATATTAAAGTTAAATTTTGAACAAGAAAAATCCAAAGGAATTATGCGTGGGCATGTTTTATACAAACTTAAATTTTGTAAAAGATCAATAAAAAGGTAGTACTCTCTTTTCTTTCTAGACAGAGGGAGAACTTGACTTCTTCCGGTATCCTGATTAACATACCAAAAATAGGGTGAAGAAAGTAGAAGGAAAACTAAGCATCTTATCCTTATTTAACTTCACTATTGAGGAAATATCACGAAAAGATCTAGATTATGCTATCAAAATTTCTTTAGAAAAATTACTTACCCTTTGTACACGGATGGTCGCTAAGGCATGGAGCAAGTTCTCTGGTTTAAATCATACAGGGGGAGGTAAGCACAAGCCTTATGCCATTAAAAAACCTAAACTAAAATCACAAGATCTCAATAATACAAAACAGATTTAAAGCTTACAGAGTTGTTCCCTCCAGAATTGCTTCTGAACAAGTTTCTGATAAAAATGATAAAAGTAAAGTTTTAGTTGAATGTTAACAGAGAAAAGACATCATGCGGAGTCTGAGGCTTACAATGGTTGCTCGCAAATTGATGGCACATCGGACAACTCATTGTAAGAAAGATCTATCTTGCTGCATATGAATTGCATCAAAGGTTATAATGGTGATTGGAAACAAATGTAAGAAGAAAAGGGCAGAAACCTTGAAGTAACAAAGTTAAATCTACAAAAGAGCAAATCATTATGTAACATTTTATGCTAAGAAACGAAATGTTATTACACTCATAAATTATATGTACTTCTTCCATTATCAAGGAAAGGTTCTATATCGCCATTATTTGATTACAGATGTGTAATCTTGCACATCAAGTACTTAAAAACATCTTTTATGTCTTAAAGCCTTCTTCATTTTAAGTATGTTAGCTAATATTCTTTAATCTTGATTTTGAGTACAAGCAATAGTCTACAATGTTCAGAACACTAGGCACTCCCAACTCCTAGTTATCAAACCCCACCCACCCCATTATCAGTCTTAGTTTTCATTGTATGATCCTTGCAATGCCTCAGAAGGTGCAAGTTAATTTGAATAAAGCTAGCTAATGTGAGATGGGAAAACTGAAAAACAACTCACTAAGGAAGGACAGTGGCAATCAGGCAGGATGCATACACTCGTCCAGATAAAGACGTAAAAGCAAACAAGAAAAGTCATCGGATGTCCAGGCAATCCATAGAGCAATTATGGCTCACAAGTTCAGTAGAATTTCTTAAGAATTTAAATGGTGTACATTGACACAGTTTGCAGAAAGCATACTAAGCCCCAACCTCTGATAACAAAAAATAGAATTACAACTAATTGAACTAGGTTAATATTCTTATTTCCTACATTGCAATATTTATTGTCAAAACATAATCGTCTATTCAAACTCAGTCCTATTCGACTTAACTTTCTTTGAAGGTTTCCATGAAACTTCTGATATGAATCCGGTTAGGGTAAAGTTGGCATCAATTTCACCCTAGTAAGTTCTATAGCTTATTATAGCATTGAGTATAGATTATAGAAAAAATTGCATTAATTAGTTCTACAACTTTTTATTGCATTGATTAGTTCTACAATTTTTTATTGCAGTGGTTAAAGCAACATCTTTTATACCCAATGCAATGAGAAACTATATGAACTTACTAGGGCGAAGTTGACATCAACTTCGCCCTAACCGGATTCGACTAATATACTCCCTCTGTTCCAAAATTAAAAATACAATTTGACTTTTGAGGTCAAACGACGACGTCATATTAAACTTTAAAATTGTATAACTCATAAAAGTTTAAAATGAAATAAATTTTGTGATTAATAGTTTTTGTTATATACTATACAATTATAATAATTGTAACAACTAAAATTAAATACATTCACATTAATTTGAAGTTTAATATATCGTCGTTACCTCAAAAATTAAATTGTATTTTTAATTTTGGAACACAAGGAGTATAATTTTATCATCTTAGACTTTCAGTTCTATCAATTAAAAAGTACAATCACTTATCCGCCAATAATATTCTCTATTTTCTTGTTCAATTTTTTATCCATAGTTACTAGAAAGATGACAGGTAAGTTCATACTTAACGATCCTGCAGTCCCTTTTAGTCACAACTCATGATACAAGAGTCCTTTTACATGCATATAGATCTATTTGATTCCTAGATTTTCCAAAAACCTTCCATTAAATTTTGAGGAACCCTCTCACAGCCTTCATGCCAAATCATATAAAGGAAAAAAGATACATTACATTCTAGATATTCCTTCATTCGCCCTTTTACAGTGGTGTTTAACTTCTGTTATTCCAAGGCATGAGTCAAAACTAATTTTCCAACATTGTTGTTTCAACTTTCAAGCCAGAATTTTCAGTTCCACCCAGAGGAAGGGATTGCCTGGAACAGTTATAAATATCATATATGGTACTAGAATATTTCTGGTCACTTATCAAGCAATTTTGCCTAAATATATTAAAATTTAAGAAATTCTAAGAACCAAGACAACCATGTCACCTGCCAAACACTTATAAATCCAACTAGGTACATAACACCCTAGTCTCACATTGATATATAAAGTCTCTTATAACGGTCCAAACATGACTTTTGGGTGGTTTGTAAATGGAACTATGATGATCTAGTTAATGCTATTGGGGAGTGAATTGAGACTTGATTCAGGGCTCGGCTCCCTGTTTAATTACAAATGATATTAGAGTAGGACCTCGTGGTTTGGTGAGTTTTCACTAGAATTTTTCAAAAACTACTTTCTTTATATATTCACATTCAATTTTTTTATTTGATATAAAGCATAAGTTACCCATAATGTAGCTCATCTGCTAAAAATTATTATTTATGACTTTTTGTAGTGTCTCTCCATCTCAAAATGAAAATTTTAAACTCATTATTGTTCTGCTCTTTAAAAGTAAGAGTGTCCTTTATTAATAAGATTAAAATTTACTAATAAGATTAAATGAGATATTGACACCTTTCTTGATTAATCTCTTTATTTATTGAAGAGTCCTAGATTTATTTTTTTTGATTTTTGTAAAATTTAAGATTTGTATAAAACATGTTTAGATATTATTCTTTAGATTTTTTTTTCAATTTTAGGATTACAGGCCCTATAACATAATCATGAAAATAGTGATAAATTAATACATTAGGAACTGTGATTGGATAGTACTAACTGACAGAGTTTTGATGATATTAGAAATGTAATACCACAGTTTTCACATTAACAGATAAGGTCACAAGTCAAAGTCGGTTACCAAGAACGAATAGCTTGTCATAACTTTTAGATGGGCTTGTGAGGAACAAAGCTGACATGATTTTTGCTCTTGGGAGTGGATTCAACCTTGATCGGAGTCGTGGGTGAGGCCGGGTTTTTACAAGGTATACCATTAATTTTAAAACACTCATTTATCTTTTGCCAGGAACGTAATAATTCCAAGAAGAAAAAAATTGCGTGGTTTAATCACTCGATATTTAATATAGTCATCTGAACTCTGAAGCTACCCTCCCATATGTTCTCCTTTGGCAACTTCATGAAGTAACTTCTCCACCATTCTTTAGATTCTGTGTTTTTTAGAATACTTTAGACTGTTAGTATTCTGTTTTAGTTTGCATATATTTTAATTTTCTCATCCTACAATAGCGATTGTGGTAATCAATTACCGTATATATTAAGATAATATTGAGCTACTAAATCATAAGCATGAGCAGAAAAATTATCTAGAGTGCATACGAATTAGTAGTGCTTTCGATCCACTTCGGAATTCGCCCAGTAAGAGAGTTGCTAGTGAGGAATCCTGAGTAGCACGCAAACGAACTTATGTGGTTAGACACTAACACATGTAGATATATCAAATCATAGTGATGAATAAAACAGAGCTAAATAAGATATAGTGATGGTAATTGGTAAACCTAAATCCTGGGATAGTTATGTACACCTGCCATTCAAAATATGGTAGTCATGAATGGTTCACTGCTTATTTTTAATCTAAAAAGAGGTTTAGTTAAAACATTAAAATTGAAATTTGGACCGACCGTTCATGTTTAATGCATCACATTAAGATATTTTGTGACATGTATATCAGACAACTAGAAATGCAAGCAAGTTAAATGACTTTCCTTAATGAATTTTGATTTGCTTACATCTCCACGTATGACAGGCCTTCAAGATTCGGTATGGGTCCTTCCAACTTGTTTAAAGCTAAGGTCTCTGCCAATAAAAAATACAGAGATGCTATAATTAATAAGCAAAGAGGAACACTGATCGGATGATGCTAATGGAAAAAAATTCTGGCAAATTATAACCGAACCAATAGATCTGCTTAGTTACAAAGTATATATAGTGAGAAAATAGAAGGTCGGACATAAGTATATATGTGATAGAACTACTTAGAAGATTATCATATATAGTTCAAGCACTTTAGTTCTTTTCTATTTTTGAGTTTTCATTTTACTTTTTGTGTCCCAGGGTGTTTCAATTATTTTTAAATGACTTGAAGAGTTTTGCCTATACGAATTAAGCAACTAACATCTGCATCTTTGATAACTCCAAGCAAGCAGTTGTCATCTTTTTTCTAAAGCACTCTCAATAGAATATGAACAGTGGTCAAGACTACAAGCAAAAAACTTCATTTAGATGTCCTCTTCATTTTAGTTCAAATTGCTCTATCCTTGTTGTAAGGAAGGGAAGCTTGGGAGATCTAAAAGGGCAAAACGGGAGAGACAGAGACACAGAAAAAAAAAAGAAGTGGAAGTAGTAGAATTACAATGTACTTAGGAATGTCATATTTGCTATATAATCAGGGATTCCCCCGGAAATGTTACACCTTCCTCAGCATCCTGCAACACAAATTAAATTTGTGGTGATAAAATTGTTGAATAATTAGATCACAAGACTTTAAAATACTCCTTTCCGTTCCGAATTATAAGATCAATATTGACTTCTAAATAGAAAGTCAATTTGAAACATTTTCAAATTTAAAATTGATATGATTTATTTAAGTGTTGAAAACAATAAAATCTCATAACAAGCGTACTTTTTAGGAAGTTTATGAAATTCATAATTGTATTAATATAAACTAAATGAATTCATGTCAATTTTGAGTTTGAAAATATTTGAAATTTGACTTTTAAACCGTCAATATTGATCTTATAATTTGGAATGGAGGGAGTATATGTTTTTTGTGCAATCATCACTTCATTACTACGACTCACAAATATCTCATGTCTTTCATGTTTTGTAGGTTAGGAAATTCTGAGCCCCCGCCATTTAAGTCACTAATAGCTCTGCATAGACAATCTGTCAATTCAAGCCGCCTCAACGGTACTTAACTTAATTGCAAATATATAAGGAATGTTTCTGAAACAAGCAACTCAAGAAGAGGTTAAAATGAGTTACTCACAGTTCAGTTAAGTTGCTCAAGACAGAAATGCTAGAAGGTATTGGTCCTTCAAAACCACCGGCTATGACCTCTCTGTCGTTAAGGCCCAAACAGTTTTACTTTCAAAACTCTCGTCATTTTTAAAGAAGAAAAACTGAATATAAATTTTAAAAAAAAACTTACAACTCTTCAAGTCCTTTCCAACTTTGAAAATTAGGTAGTTTCCCACTGAAATTGTTGCTGCCTAGGCTACTGTATAGGCCAAAATGAGTAATAATCTTAAATATTATAGAAAAGGAAATGAAGGGAAAACAAAACATATCTTAAAATTCAAATATGGCAAATGGCCATTGGAATACTTACAGTGGACGTCCAACTTGCTTAAATTAAAAAGCTCCGATGGTAACTGACCCGTGAGATAGTTATCATTAAGAACGCTACAATTAACGATAAGAAGAAAGGTGTGCGGTATGAAGTCATTGTATACCATAAATATTACTGGTAAAATGAGGTACACATAAATAAATAGGATAAAGACTTGGATAATCAGATTACACATGGAGAAGGCCTTACAGAGTTTCCAAATTGACTAGTTTCCCAAGCTCAGGCGGAACACTTCCATTAAAACGAGTTGTATTCTATGCTCCTGAGAATACGATCATTATCAAATTAATTAACTCGTGTACAGATAAATAATTAGATAAAGACTTGGATAATCAGATGACACATGGAGAAGGCCTTAACAGAGTTTTTCAAATTGACTAGTTTCCCAAGCTCAGGCGGAATACTTCCATCAAACAAGTTGTATGCTATGCTCCTGAGAATAACGATAATTATCAAATTAATTAACTCATGTACAGATAAATAAATAGATAAAGACTTGGATAATCAGATGACACATGGAGAAGGCCTTTACAGAGTTTCCAAATTGACTAGTTTTCCAAGCTTAGGCGGAACACTTCCATCAAACAAGTTGTTTCCTATGCTCCTGAGAATATGATCTTTTTCAAATTAATGAATAAATTAAACATGTACTTATTTGAAAGTAGATCTTCCTTTGATGTATATGCATGTGTTGTCATGCCAACTGAATGCCTGGGCATGGGTGTTTTTGGGTGTGTGCGTGTGTGAGAGAGAGAGGGTGACGGCATACAATTCAATGAGAGTGGTAAATATTTCCAAGTACTTCGGGATTGGTCCTGATAAAACGATTCCCATCGACATAGCTGGAGAATATCTTCAATGTTAATTCGAGAATATTGTGGATGAATAAAGAATTTAATAACATCAAGTATAAAAGTGCACGTGTTACTGACATAGTTTTCCAACTTCGTTGATTCCCATTCGCGAGGTATCGTGCCATTGAGGTTGTTTCCAATAAGATTACTGCAATAATAGCTAGTGTTATTTTTTAAGTGGAAGCATAAAAATCCAATTAACATGTCAAGAAATAAGCATGTACACAAAAGTATTTCTTACATTTGCTTGATGAAGGGTAACTTTACCAAGGATGGTGGAAGTTGACCATAAAGATCCTGTCCTCGAAGAGATCTGTTTTACCAGGAAATAAGAGGCTCTTCAATATAAAATTTGACCCTCAACTTTCAAAAGTGTGGTGTTACAGATAATTGATCAGTTTCACAATCATAAATGAAATGAATTACAAATAGTAATGAAAATATAACAATCAATTGAGCACATCTTTGATAACAGTAATCAATCAATGTTGCAAAACTGTCTGAATACCCCAACCTTAAAAAGGCCAAAATCTCATCATATGCCATCATATTTATCGTTACTAAAAGTAGTAATATTGGGTTTGAACTACGTCAGTGAACTGTCCATATTTCTTTACTAAAGGCGTTACTCAACATGCACGATCAGTATTATCCAAGGAAATTCAAATTTTAGTAACCAGAAAAGATAATCCTTTAACATTGAGGCCCTCTTAAATCTTAACTTGTAATTTAGTATTTAAAAAATAGATGGTAGAATATTTCATTCTTTTTATCTTTTCCCTTGTTTTTTATTGCTTTTCTCTTTTCCCTCGGCCTTTTTTATCTTTTCATTTTCCTCATCTTTTCTTATTTTAATGTTTTATATTATATATTAGTATGTATTTTTTATTTCTGAGTATGTTCTTATTTTCTTTATTTCCATCATTTTGTATTCTTTTAAATTGTTATTTCTTATTTTTATCCTTTTGTTTTTCTACATATAGTCTAACATATGGGATCCCATTTTCGGCCTCTACCCCAATCAGTTTGGGATGAAGGAGGTGTTATTTTTGCAAAAAAAAATAAAGATTATGCAAAGAATGCTTATTTTGTAGCTAGCTAATTACGAAAATACTGATTAAGAAAATAGTTGATGTTGTCAATCATCATATATAAGTATTTGACTAATTAAAAAGAATATATTAATGACAAGAAGCATACATGCTTTCCACGTGACATACTCCACCTGGGAAGGAACAATTGCAGATGACAGAATTGTCATATGATTTGTTCCAGTTTGGGTTTCCCATCACAAGGATTCAGATTGAAATCCCAGTCCTTTTTGCCCAATTGGTGAGCTATTTCTCTTCAAGTGCTTTCTCTACAACACATAAATCAAACTCATGGTTAATTTCAGAAGCATGTTGGATGGAAGTTGGATACAACCTCTAGCCACGTATAACTTAGAATAACACAAGTACTGATCTAGAAAGGGAGATAGATAGATAAACAGTATTGGAAGAACAGATTCTCTTGCATAAAATTTCAACTAGTTGATCCTTAAAATATCTAATGCTCTAACAAATTTGATTGATTCAGGCATGCTCCATTCTGCACAAAATTGGCTGCATACAACTGATAGATATCGCAAACACATAATTATTAATTATATCCACAAGTAGACATGCATGATAGTCAGAGTGGTACCGCCCACAGAACCAAACAGACAGAGGCAAGGGTATCATATTCATTTCCAAATACAATATATCCTAAACAATCATCTCCATCTCACTTGGTCTTAGTAATGAATAGACGTACGTGCTAAGAACTCATATATTACTAGACTTTCGATTGAAGCTTTTGTTAAAACTAGGACACTTACTTTCCTCCTGCGGAAGCTGCTCAGCCTGTGCTCCAACGAAATTTCTTTCAAAGCATGCGAGTATAAAAAAGAAGAGCATGAGAATAAAGAGGGAATTTAAAGCACCAAAAGTTGTTGCCATCTCCTCCTTTAAATTCCTTGAGCTAATTACATGCAAAGCTATATATATACAAGGAGTGACCGGAGTGCCTTTGGCTTGAGTGGTATCCTAGGCTTCTTGTCATGATACCGTGTTAGCGTTGTCAAATACGGACTTTTTCTTTCTTTTCTTTTTTTTAATAAGAACGGGAAAATTTTTCATTGATAAATTAATCGAATTACAAAAACACTAGAGTCGAGGTGATACCCTTCTCCGGCCTCAAATTAAAACTCGATAATATATAAATTTCTATAAAAATTATACAAAATAAATAGACTTAAATAGTTTTTTAACACGAGTAGTGAAAAAAAAATCCCGTTATGATAACTCATATCCAAATATGAATAGATCTATTTTCATCGATTAATGTAAATCAAACTTCCTCCACAGAGAGTTCATTAATCTCCGCAAAATAAAAAATCTCAAACTAAGAAAAGAAGACTTCGTAGTTTGGAAAAATTCTAAGCTAGGAGAAATAGAACTCCATCAAAGGGTAAAGAAACCAAACGAAAGAAAGTAAAAAAAAAAAAAAAAAAAAAAACTTCGGGGAGAGTTTCTTTAGTACAGATAAAGGCTAGAATTTTTTATTTAGAGAAGTAGAGTGGAGGTAAACAAAGACAATTTTGAATTAAGTACAGTGGGGACTTTAATTAATATGCCTATTACTACCACAACATAATTTTTTCAAATTCCGTAACATTTTAGTACTGAATTCATAAAAAGGAATCATCATTTGGGAGGATTTTAACAACTGTACGTTCCTTTCGCTTCTTGGATTTGAGTCCTTTTTAGGGAGCCCGAGACTGGGTGACCAGGCAAAATTTTTTTTTTTTTTTTTTGTTCCTTTCACTCCCAAATAATTTTTATAATTTATTGTAACTGAAATTTTTTTAAAAAAATAGTGATTTAGGTGTGATTTGGATACACATTAAAAATAATCTATGTAACTTTATTTTTGATATATATTCCAAGAGCCCTTCTTACAGCGACATTGCCCAGCTGACATTTCTGGCGACATTTTTGTTTTTTTTTTTTTTTTGGTTTTTTTTTGTTATGACTCCCAAATAATTTATATGATTTATTGGAACAAAAATTTTGCAAAAAAACAGTGATTTGGATACATATACAAAACAGTGTTGTACAGACTGATCAACACTGTTTTGTATATGTATCCAAATCACACCTAAATCCACTATTTTTTTTTTCAAAATTTTTGTTCCAATAAATCATATAAATTATTTGGGAGTCATAACAAAAAAAAAAACCAAAAAAAAAAAACAAATAAAAAATGTCGCCAGAATGTCAATTCAACAATGTCGCCCTAGAATTTTCCATATTCCAATCACACCTAAATTATTATTTTTTGTAAAGTGGGTTCCTTCACTTCTTGGATTTAGGGTAAGTATGTCTACTCAAAAGTACTTGTTTGCCTCAATAAAAAACATTTTTCCGCTCTTAGAAACTAATAAATGCAGGACTCTCTAACCTGGTTTTAGAATGTGAAATGTAGGGACATGACCCATAACTGATATCTACCTATCAGACATAAGAGAACAACTTATCAACTTGTATGAACTGACATTTGTGGTATATTACGGATACATCCCTTTACTCTCTCTTTCCCGATCGCAAGCCCACATTGCAATTTTCCCTCCTTTCTTTGTCTCTCTCTTTCTCACTCTATTAATATCTCTTTAGAAAGTGAAACTAAGGTGGGTTCCACTTTACCTCTCACATAAACTCACTTTCCACACATTTCTCTTAGGAAAAAATACTTCCAATTTCAAAAAATATAATATTGATTGTAATTTTAAAGAATTGTTTAAAAAATTGTAATCTTGGTTGAATTAAATTTTACTACTCCCACCCGTCCAAGTTTATTTGTCTTTATCCAAATTTCTTTTTTGAATTGTCCAAATCTATTTGTCTTCTTTCCTATTTAATGCTATTTTTTAGCATTACTTTTTTAAAATTACCCTCATTTAACTTTAAAATTTTTTATTGAAAATAACATGACATACATTAAAAAAAACGTAACTATTAACTTTCACATTGAAAGTACAATCATACTACTTGTTTTTTCTCTTTCTCTCTTCTTTATTTTATTTATTCCAAGAAAAAATTAAAAAATTAAATAAAAATAATAGAGTAGTTAAGATGAGTAAATTTAGAGATAATTTTTTTTTAATAAACGTATTACTTTTAAACAATGACAAATAAAATTACACGGATGGAGTAGTAAAATTTAATTCAACAAAGACTACAATTTTTTAAACAATTCCTTAAAATTTTAATCTATCTTATATTTTTTAAAACTAAGGTGGTTTCACTTTTTCAACCATTGTTCTACTTCTACATGTCTAAGCCACCCACTTTTTTCAGCTATTGTTCCACTTCTACATGTACATGTCTGAGCCACTCCATAACCGCAAATGATAAATGCAATTCATGAAAATCAAATTTTGCTGGTTTTAATTATTTTTTGTAAAAGAAAAGGAATGAGAATAATGTTGGATGCCCATACTAAATCCTAGAGAATGATGAGAGTTCTTGGTAAATCCTTCTAGCGTTATATTACTCTCTGTTTAACAAAAATAATATTCTTTGTTAATTTTTTTTCTATAAAAAGAGATAGTAGCCGTCAAAATTTATTAGTGAGTTTATGCGGAAAGAGGGAGTAAAAGGGATGTATCTATAGATTTATTCATGTATTTAAATATTAATACACATACATACATATATATATATATATATTTGTTCCATAAAAGATTGTTTAAATAATATTTTTAGATCCGAATCGGTTATCGAAAAGAAAAAATTACTGAGTGAATGAATTATTAGTCCGACCAAGAGTTAAGAAAGAACTCTGACAGAAAAAAAAAATTTATCGAGTGGATGAATTATTAGTCCGACCAAGAGTTAAGAAAGAACTCGTTTCAGCAAGTGGATGGTGCTGTCTTTTCTTGATTTGACCATGAGGCAATGACTCTTCTCCCCCACCATCTAAGACCCCTCAAGCTCAGTTTATTCGAACCAATCTTTTGTTTTTAACTGTTCCTTCACTTCTTTGGATTTAGGGTAAATATGTCTACTCAACAGTACGTGTTTGCCTCAATAAAAAACATTTTCCTCTCTTAGAAACTCATATATGCAGGACTCTCTAACCACTGTGTAGCTTGGTTTTAGACTGTGAAATGTAGGGACATGATGACCCATAATTGATATTTAATATACTAACCATTTTATTTTGTTTTTACTTAGTTGTTCTCATTTTATCATCAATTACATACCAAAATAAACCTCAAAAACTCAAAATCCGTTGGACCTAACCCAACAAGGTAGTTTAATAATTTTTTTTTAATTTATTTTTATTGTGTGTTTGATTAGAAAACAAATTTAGTTTTAAAAAAATTTATATGAATAAAATATACATAAAAAGTCAATAGTAAGTAATTCTTTCTTACTAAGTATAGGAGTAACGAATAATGTTAGAGATATCTTTAAGTAAATTATTTCTTTCATGCCTTGTTTTTCTGTATAATGTACTAATACCTGTATTTAGATTGTGAATTAAATATTTTTGGAATGAAAAAACATCTAAACCATAAAATTATTATCTAATAATTAAAAAATAAAATGTCAAGTTATAATAGATATCAGTTATATTAAAACTAGAAGATTGGAATAAGAATTTTTTTTAATTATTTATTCTTTTTATTAGAAAAAAAAAATATCTTGTTATATAAAAAAAGGTATCAGTCGCAAAAAAAGAAAAAATAAATAAATAATAGGACTTAATTAAGCATGGTCATCAGAAACCACCAAATTAGACTGTTAAATAGTTTATATGATTATTAATTTATTAGACATGGTTATATAGACTTAAATAGGTGTGAGTACTGTGGAAGAAAAGTCTCCAATTTGAATTTGGAGAGAAATTAAAATAGTGTTAACTATATAAAACAAAGTAATATATATATTTTAAGTTTGATTTTTATCTAGGTGAATTTAAATTATTTTTTTATGTGAAATGTGTTTCATTATTTATATGAAACTTATTTATTATTCCCTTCGTCCCAAATTAATTGCTCAGTTTTGACTTTTTTAAGTCAAATTGACTATTTTTAGAATTAATAATTAAGCATATATAAATATATTTCTAAAATTATAAAAATTGGGTTATTAATAAATTGTAAATACTTTCTTTTGGTAATAATCTCTTCACCTATATTTTAGAAAAAATAGTAAAAATATTTTTTTTAAAAATGGTAAATTTGACTTTAAAAAGTCAAAACTGAGCAATTAATTTGGGACGGAGGGAGTAGTTTTTTTTCCTTCTTTTTTCTCTTATTTGATGCTCGATTGATTCTTAATATATATATAGTGAAGATGTATTCAATTATGAAATTATATTGTACTCTCTCTATTCTTTTTAAATTGACGTTTTAAAGTTATGCACGTACATTAAGAAATACAATTAATATTTTTTTGACTAAATTGAGTATAAAATTTTAATATTAACCATTTAAAATTTATTAGAAAGATGAGAAAGAAACAAATTAACTTTTAATCATAAAGAATAAAATGAGAAATTAAGTATTTAATATTTTCTTAAAATTTATAAATGATAAATAAAAAATAATCAAAAATCTCTCTCTAAAAAAACAAATAAAAAAGGACAAAGAGAATACGCCTTAATAGTGAGACTCCAAAATATATAAATGACAAATGGTCCCTTGTCTCATGGAATTTTGCATACTCGTCAGTCGTCTCCATAGGTTCTGCAGGAGTATCGACTACGTTCCTTTAATTATATGAAAATCTATAGATACATCTCTTTCCCTCCTTTCTTTATCTCTCTCTTTCTCACTCTATCAATACCTCTTGCTGCACATGCACTTCAGGAAAAAAAAATACTTCCAATTCCAAAAATATAAGATAGATTGTAATTTTAAAGAATTATTTAAAAAAATTGTAGTCTTTGTTGATTAAATTTTATTATTCCATTTGTCTAAGTTTATTTGTCTTTGTTCAAATTTATTTATCTTAATTTCTTTTTTAGATTGTCCAAATCTATTTGTTATCTTTCCTATTTAATGCTATTTTTAACATTACTTTTTCAAAATTATCCTCATTTAACTTTAAAAAAAAATATTGAAAATAAAAACGTAACAATATTAACTTTCACATTGAAAGCACAATCATACTATTTGTTTTCCTCTTTCTCTCTTCTTTATTTTATTGTTTCAAAAAAAAGTTAAAAAATTAAATAAAATAATAGAGTAGTTAAGCTGAGTAATTTAGAGATAAATTTTTTTTAATAGACGTGTACTTTTAAACAATGACAAATAAAATTAAACGGATATATTTTTTAAATTGGAAGTATTTTTTTTCCGAGAGAAGTGTGTGGAAAGTGAGGGGTAAAGAGGAATCCCCCAGTGGCTCAGTTTCAATTTTTAGAGAGGTACTGACAGAGAAAAAGAGAGAACGAAAGAAGGGAAAATTGCTATGTGGGCCTGCGTTCGGGAAGGAGGATGTATCTATAGATTTATTCATGTATTTAAATATTAATACATATATATTTATATATATTTTTTTATTTTTTTTCCTTTCATAAAAGATGATTTAAGCAATATTTTTAGACTCGAATTGGTCATCAAACAAAAAAAGTTACCGGTGAATGAGTTATTAGTCCAACTAGTGATCGAACCATTATTGAACTTGTAACGTCATAAATATATAAAATATATATTATTAATAATTAATAAAATTTTAAAATATCTTGTTTTTGATAAACTAAAATATTATAAATTTGTGTTTAAATAATACTAAAAGTGGTTAACTTTAACATTAAAAAATTTTGGTACAAAAAAATATTTTAAAAATAATTAAAAATCAGTTCACTAGGTCAACTTAACCGGTTTTACCGGTTGAACAACCGATTTGATTGGTGATCAACCGATTTTGATTGGTGGTCAACTGATTCAATCCGAATTTTGATCAAATTAGTCCAACTGGGCCAAATCGGATCGAACATAGGACCGGTTCTCGGTTCAACCGTTTGAACTGACTGGGCCGATCGTAAGGTACATTTTTCGTTTTGGCGTACGTTTGAATTGTAACAATCAAGGTTGGAATAGAATGACTCATTCCCATTGAATGAAAAAAAATGTGTTTGGTTGTTTTATTGGAATGGAATGGATCATTCTCATTTCTGTAAAATTTGTGAATTTTATTTCATGAAGAGGATATGGAATGACTTATTCTAGTTAGGAATAAAATAATTCATTTCACTTATTATGTTATTCATTTCTCTATTATATCTTTTTCTCTATTTTATTATTTTATTAATTTTATTCTTTCAATTCAAGCGATGACAAAGATTAAACTTTTTTATAAATATTTCCTAATTCCAAAATGACTAAAAGAACTCCCACAACAAGCTGATGTTGAACAGTTGAAGTCAACAACGTGCACCCAAGGCTACAGTTCCTCGACATTTCCATTCACCTCGGTCCCCCATCATACTTCTAAAAGTTTAGGACTTTATACTTATGGGAGAGAATTATCTGAGGGCCAATTCTTGTACCAATTTTAAAGTTTTTTTTTTTTTTCATTTACCATTGCAGTACTCAGTGAATGTCCAAAAAATTACTTCCTACCTCGTATAAATTTTTTTGTTCCTAAAAAGATGAGAGAAAGTATAAAAAATAAAGAGTAATTAAGTCATTTAATAGAGTCCATTAATATACAAAAATAAAAGTATTCATCACTTTATATAATCTTATGAGGCCTATATAGATAATTTTAGATTTTTTACTCTATTTTCTTTACTTTTCTTAATATGTGTATAAAATATACTTTGTTCATTATTTTAAAGAGAGAGAGAGTACATAGAAATCATATAACATTAGTTGATTATTATATTTTTAAGGTCACACTATGACGAGAAATTACAGATACATAAAATTTTACGATTAATATCCACCATCTTAGAATTACAATAAAACACTACCTCGCATAAAAAAATAAAATATAAACTCACATGAAGGAAAAATAAAGTTTACATATTGTGAATATTAAATATCACTTAGAGCAAATCCAATGCAAATGGTAAAATGGCTATAACTATTGCTATATTTTAACACCAAAAAGTATTTTTTGGTGTTAAAATAGAACTCAGTCTCCAGTGGTTGGTTCTATTTTAGAACCAAATCGTTTCAAATTTAACTAACTTTCCCTTCACCTCACATGAAATTAATTTTTCAACACCCACATTCAACGAATTCCTCGCTCGTAACAGGAAGATGCGATCTACTGAGACATATGACGCACTTCGCAATGATCTTATTGAACACCTCTGGGCCCGTAGAGGAGAGGAAGCATGAGCATTTCAGTTAAACTTTTAATATAGTAATACGTTTCCCGTGTTGTGGAAATTAGTTTAAGTAATTTTAGTTCCAATGTTGTAATACGTGAGAGGGTACTTTTTAAATAAAAAAATATTACATAATAAATACTACATTTTAACAAAAATACAATGATCAATATTCGGGTAGATTAATCATCTTGACTCAAAGTTAATAATTAATTAATAGATTAATCCAACAATGTGTAATTATTGGAAATGAGGAACTAATGCTTTGAGAAGTAGCAGTAACTATAGAATGAACATGTAATATTTAATTTTTTTTTTTATTTTTTTATTTTTTTTTGCTAATTATGCAATATTTAATTTGATATTTGATAACTAATTAATATAGTTATAATAATACTACTAATTTTAGTTGGGGTTTGAGATGTCAAAGGATGACTATAGTCATCCTTGGTTCTATATTTAGAACCAAGTATAGCATTTTGCCATTTTGGAACTAAATATAGCACCCCATTGGATTTGGGTTTTTGCCAATTGTTGCTATAATTTGACTATAGAACCAAGTTTGACATCCCCATTGGATTTGCTCTTATAAGTTTCAAACTCCCACTCTTAACTAGAAGAAACATGAGTGTGAACGGTACGACTAAAACATCATTTACAATTTGGATATTTAGTCGTTGTACATGATTAGGTGTTTATTTTCATCCACGTTTTCGGTATTGATTAGATTGGGCCATAGCTAGGTGTAAATCAAATTGATTAAAATAATAGTCCCCAACACGCATTAGTGAGTTTTTTATAATTATTTATGTGAAGTGTGTTTTCATCTTTGTTTGATGTTTAATTGATTATTAATATTATAAGAATATAATTATGTATTTAATTATAAAATTATATTATACTTTCCAAACGATTCATAAAAAAAAAAAATCATTCATTTCTCACTTCTTATTATAACTCATGGGTTGCCAAACCCATTAACGTGTGGGTAGGGAAATTGTGGCACATCAAAAAAGATTTTTTGGCTGATCCTTTTGGTTTGGCCCACTGCCGATCCGGACACCCGTTTGTCAAGTCGGGTTTGAGGATCTACATTTCCCTTCGGAATGATTCTGTTTTTCGTTCATTTTTCACTAATCCAAACAAGGCATAACATTTATTTTCAGATTCTCCTTTCGTCCCGAATTTGTTGTCATTCCACAATGCACACACAATCTGAATGATTAACCGATCGTTCGAAATCATCTCCTTCCCTTTTCACCTTCGAATCCTCTGTACATAATGTAGCGAAACCCTAGCCGCATCCATTTCATTATTTCAATGGAAGAATCTAATTCAAACACCATAAACAACGACGAAAACAATTTCTTCGAATCTCTCGACGAATTCCCTTACTATGATTGCATTGATTGTAGTGAAAATAATTTACCCATTTCGCTATCTTCTTCAAATTCTCTACTCGAGCCAATTGAGGAATCAAATGCTGACGCGTTTACACAAATCCCAAAGCCTCGTCGCCGGCGAACTTTCTCTCACCACGACTCCGGCAGTGATTCAAAGGACTCGAAACCCTAATTCTTCTGTAAGTTTCCCCGATATTAATGACGCTCGGGTAGCTGATACGGTTAGAAAGTTTAGATTTTTACGAAATTTGAAGGGAAATGAGGGAGAACGTGAGGATTCTGATTCGTATAATGTTCAATTTGGCTCGGGAAGAAATAATAATCGCTTAAAAGGAGAAATTAAACCGGACTCTGTGATTACAGATGCTAATAATGAAGGACCCGATGATGAATCGGATACAGTTCATTCCCATGTTGACGTAGTTGAAGAGTCCTCTTCCAATTTTCTGTTCTCTTTAGCTGGTTTAGTGATTAAAGCTATTGGTTTTCAAGTAAATTTACTTGTTAGGTTAATCACATTTCCTGTATGGTTACTGTACTCTTCATACATGTTTATAACTGATCCATTTCGTATAAAGCGGCGCTGTATAGAGTATTTTACAAGGATGTTGCTAAGAATATCTGGTGCTATATACGGGAGTATTTCGCCGTTGGTATTTGAATGGTTTAAGGAACATAAATCGATATGGAAGTTGGGTTTGCGACTCGGTTGGGGACTGTTCTGGTCAGTTTACATCTGCTTCATTTTGGCTACTTTGTTGGTATCTGCATTTTTTGTTAGTGGTTTGGTTATGAGAGTTTTTGGTAAAGGAGCCGTTTCAGATGAAGGAGTCATTGAATTTTGATTACACAAAGAACAGTCCGGTTGCTTTTGTGCCAATAACAACTTGTCCGGCTGTCTCTTCTGGTATGAAACTGTAAGGAAAAGATTGAAACTGGGAAGCCTGTGAGATCACGAATTGTCCCTCCCAATCAGAAACTGCATGTTACTGTTTCATTAACGCTGCCAGAGTCAGACTACAACAGAAACCTGGGGATATTCCAGGTAACTCATTCGGGATAATTCAAATTTGTGGTTTATTTGTTGTCTGAAATAAGCATTATTTTATGTGCTGAGTAGTATGAGTAATGCTAAATTGATACCAAATATTCCTATCAGGGATGAGTCATGGTTAACAAGTAAAAATTATTTTGAACAAATTCCCGAGGACGATCACCTTTATTTGGGCTAATAAACACTCCCGTTAGTTAATATTCTCAGATGCACAATTATGCAAGGATAACTTCCCAATGTTCATAGTATTTCAAAAGTTAATAACCATTGCCGTATATGTATAATTTATTAAATAATCCTTTATTTATAGAAAAAGTAAAAAGGTAAGAGTGAGAGAGAATAAAGACTTGCAGGTACCAATCAGAAGTTACAAGGGATCCATCCAATGATACAGCGCTAGAGAAATTTCGCATTCCTGATTCAAGCTTTGTGACCAATTATCCAATTGTATCTTGGCAGGAAAAGTGGCTTTGTATAAATGCAACTGGAAAATTCTTCTTTTTCTTAAGAGAGGAACATTATTTTTTATTATCAAAAAATTAAGAGAAACATGGGCCTTAACTAATACTAACAGTTTGGAATAAGCATAGAAGTGGCAACCTTGTGACACGTCAAGTTTTATATAAGAATTTTGCGCAAACTCTTTATATGCAGACATTATTAGCAGAATAATCTTCTGGTTTTAGACATTTTGTCATGAATGTTTTTTTTTTCTAATGTCAGCGTAGTACTTGGCAAAGCATGTTTCCTTCCATCACCTTGAGGCTTTATTGGCATCTGTTTAGGATTGGATAGTATTTGTGTACGATAGAGTAGAGAATGGTCTTAGGGAAATTAATGATACTGCTTAAATAAGAATTCATATCGGCATTACCATCATATATGGTATTTTTGAGCCATATAAATTTCACAAAGCACTTGAGATTAGTTAAACTCCTTTCTCCACCTTGCGGTGGAGAGAGAAGGGGGGTGGGAGGTGCAGATTAAAACCACAAATCCTTTCTTCAAAGTTTATCCTAACTTCTTTCCAGATGCCTTGTGTTGCGGAATCCAGAATATTTCAGATAAGGGGGACTCTCAGGCATAATCCCTCATCTCCTAAAAAAACAAGGCCCCAGAATAATGCCGATGTTGATGTCTCCAAACACCCTGGTTTCCTAGTGTGTATTGTCTTCATCTTTTTCCTAATTTTTAAATTTATTTTTCTACGTTCTGTTAGGTTCTTGGTTCTAGTTCCAAGTGATACACATTAAACTTTACTAATTTGCTGGTCTTCTGTAGTTTGTTTTTTTATTTAATGGTTAAAATCTATATGCTTTGAAGAAATTTGTAACTCATCACTCGTTTCTTCTCTGAAGGTCAGGGTTGATCTCCTCTCTGCAAATGGTTATGCCCTATCAAGTTCAAGGCATCATTCCATAATGCAATTTAGAAGCCAGCCTATTCGACTTCTGTTGACTTTCCTTAAGATTGCTCCTCTTCTCACTGGCTTCTATTCAGAAGCTCAAACTTTGAACATAAACATTAGAGGTCTTACTGAGGGAGATATTCCTACTGCCTGCTTAAGGGTGATAATTGAACAACGAGCAGAATTTAGGGCAGGTGCTGGTGTCCCTGAAGTATATGCTGCATCTATAAACTTGGAGTCAGAACTTCCTCTATTGAATAGGATTTTATGGTATTGGAAGAAAACAATATTTATATGGCTTAGCATGACGGTGTTTACAATGGAGTTGCTGTTTGCTCTACTCTGCTGCAAACCTCTAATAATCCCACGGGCAAGACTGAGGAATGGTTCTACTAACCATTAACCGTAGTGCTTTCCAAAATGATAGTCTAGTTCAAAGGTAGCTGCGCATGACTGCAGCTTACTTAATGATGATGATAGTGATATTATGTCTAACGGTCGTGTACGACATTTTCTAGCATTATATTTGGTATGTTGCCTGAATCTAATATTTCACTATTATTTTTTTTCCCGTATGCTGTCTAATTTTAATGTCCTGCAGTTCTTATCTAATAAAAATGCCAACCACTTCATAGATATTCATCCACATATTTTCATATTGAGCTGGAAGTATGTCTCAGCACATATTGTTCAAATGATTGTTACTTCTTGACTTGATTTGCACAAGGATTCTCATTGATGAGCATATAATATCCCTCCATCTTTTATTTCAATGCTTCCAAGCAAAGGCACCCTTAATATAATGGAATGACTCCTTCCCTTCCCGAAGAAGGGAAAAGTTCATCCCTTCAATTTTCCAATCCTTGCACTTTCCCATTACTCCTGCCAATGAACCATTAATGCTTCAATTTTCTTGTCCTTCCTTTCTCTCTTCTTTCTAAATAGCTGACAGGATTAAATAATGTGTTCACCGAAGGGGCCAGTTTGTTCAATATGAAGCCCAACGAGTAAAACTTCAGTGACTGGTGGATATGTGGTGGCAGATGGCCATGAGTCTGTCCATTGCTGCTGCATTGAGCCTCTGTTATCACCTCAACTGTAGTTACCAAGAAAATTGTCAACGGTGTTGTCTACTGACTCAAAGATTAATCATCCTTCTACATTGCACGCTATTGTAAATGTTGTACTTTTGTGTCGATGTATTTAGATACTTGTAATTTCAGAACAGGATCAAATGGTGCAATTTGTTGATGAGTTACTCATCTTTCATTACTGCATACTCTTTGTATTGTGCGGATTATAATTCATTTTAATTCAATGTAAACTCATTTGTTCGCTGAAAGTTGTGTACTCGCAAGCAAACGGTCCATGACCTAAATACCATGCATTTTCTGTGCCAAACATATGCTCCTTAATTTATATCTGGTATGTTTCCTCCGTCTGTGAATTTGTATAGCTTTCATTCGAGGAAATAACAATTCTCAAACTAAAAAAGTTATTTCATTTTCTTTTACATGTATTTATTTCAGGAGTTTTACTACATATTGAGCTTAAAAGAGCAGCATCTTCTTGGTTAGGTAGAACCGTGGTTAGGTAGAACCGTTACGGCTTGAGTTTCTGAGGAAAGAGCCACTCTTGGTGATTTCACGCAGGGGCTTGTTTGTGAATCTAATGATATTGTAGACCCATGCACCTGCTATGGCCCCAGATATTGGAGCCAAAATGTATATCCATATTCCCCTGTAGCGGCTTGCTACAAATGCTGGCCCCAAACTCCTTGCTGGATTCATAGATGCCCCTGAAATTGGCCTGTCAAGTTTCAACCAACACAAAGTCAGGCCTCTGAATATACAAGGTTGTCCAACACGTATTATATATATATATATATATATATATATATATGTTTATGTGAACTGATCAATTAAGTGACAGGGTTGTTTGGAATTCACCAAAATTGGTGTTGGTGTACTTCAGGTTCAGGGCCTTCTGTTTGTTATACGGTATGGCAACTAATAACCATATCGACCTAATTTCACCTAATTTTTTGGCGAGGGAGATAGACTGATGACAATACTTAACTAAATTTGTTAAAACTATGAAAAGATGGAAAGTCGAATTAATTCATACCCTGCAATTATGACGTTAAGCAAAACCGTAGCTCCAACCGCCAGCCCGGCAAGTTCACCAATCTGCATTAACAATTTAAAACCAGGAAGATGGTGATGATATCAAGGGTCTATGTCTATGCAGTGAATATAATAAGTAGGAATTTTGTCACACACAATAATATGAACACGATTTAGCTAGTAAACTACCCAATGAATAAGTAGGAAGATGTTTGTTTGCAGGACTGATTGCTAGGGACTATTAATCTCCTTATACTATTGCTCCGGACTAGACTATTTCTTCAAACAAATGTACCCTATATATATTTTACTAATATATTATGAAGTTGAAGAATTAATTATCATAAGGTGAAGAAATGGACTGACAGCTCGGTTATCGGTGGCGACACCGGAAATTACAAACATGAGGTAGAATGTGATCACAAACTCCAACACCAAAGACTGCAGGTCCGTGCCGGAGGGAAGTGTTCCCGGAAAACGGTCTTGCTGCCCGT
Organism: Aralia elata; assembly: GCA_034770075.1. Taxonomy (NCBI): domain Eukaryota; kingdom Viridiplantae; phylum Streptophyta; class Magnoliopsida; order Apiales; family Araliaceae; genus Aralia; species Aralia elata. The sequence continues at coordinate 71,384,922 of CM068379.1, read as the reverse complement.
TGAATATCAGCCGGAGGGTTCCACTAGCTAGGGTTGATCCGAGGACTTGAGCCGAGATATAGGCCGGTACCTAGAGTATGAAAATTGTAAGGAATTAGGTTAGCAAACACAAGAAATTTTCAACTCAAAATCTCAAATATCAAATCTAATCTAAGATTCTAATCTAACATCAACCAACTCTTTTTTCCCTCCCAACAAATGGATTTAATTTTTAACTATAAAGTAGAAAAAAGAGTAGTACTATTTGGCACCTCAAATGCATCAAGAATCCTAAATTGCCCCAATCACACGCATACACAAGAAATTAAGACCTCAAGATTTCCATGCGTCCACACACAGATTATATCAAGTGATAAAATCTAGAGTACGTTTATTTATTTAACGTTTACTTTTAAAATAAAATAAAATGGTAGTGCATAGTAATTTAGTTTTCACCTCTTTCCATGGAAATCTCTTGCAAGTGGCAAAAGCAATGGTGACAGCAGGGTTAAAATGGGCACCGGAAATATGACCAACTGAGTAAACCATAACCATCACCGCCAGTCCCCATACAATTGCAACCCCCGGAAGAGTCACCACCTTGTCCTTGGCCAAATTCACCGTCACCGCGGCGTCACCGGCAAATATTAAAAAATATGTACCTAACAACTCCGCGATCACCTGTGTATATTTATTTGTATGTATATATTATTAATCAATCATTAGTTTATTAATAACAAGATCAATAATTAATTAACATAGTGCCTAGCAGTAATAATCTTAATTTTCAAGGCTTTCCTCTTGTTCTTTTTTATATTTTATATAATAACTTTTAGCATAAAGTACCTTTCGAGGTGTTATTTTAAAAGGCAACTATTGTCTCGAAATAATTGGGCTAGATCCATGGATATTTAAGACTATCACTGGCTTAAATTTGAATATATCTCATTTGTTTAGGAGATGAGATTTGTGGAAAAGAAAATGGTACTTGGATTTCAAGAAAAGGAAGGGGGAAACTAATGGAAAAAACAACTTTCAATTTCTCTAGCTCAAAAACAGAGGAAATGCAAAAAAAGAAATTGAAGAGCTAGCTCAAGTTAATTACTTCCGAGTCATATAATACTATTACTTCCGTTCTAAAATATAAGATCAACTCTCTTTCTATTTTTTACATTTTACGGAAGCGAAGTGTATGAAGAAATTAAATTAAGAATGAAAACAAAAGAATGAATTAAAAAATCTCTCACCTTCTGCATAAAAGGGAGAGTGACAAAGCAGCCAGAAGCAGAGTCATGTTCATTGGATTTGGAGTTGGGATTATTACCATCTTTAACAGTGAGTGCCAGTACTCCATGGTTGCCATTACTTCCTGATATCTCTGCCATCTTTTACTCAATTAATTCTTTCAGAAGAGAAACTGGGAGAGAGAGAGAGATTGAGAAATCTGTAAGAGCATGTCCTATTTATAGATATCAACAAAGCCAAAAATGGTGAGAGAGAGACTTTTGACCTTTTTCACATAAGATGACAGCATTTGATCCCAGGCCACTTGCTACTATTTATTTGTTATGTTGTATACTACTACTAATAAATATACGGGAGTGATTATAATACTCTCTCGTCTTAAATTAAATACTCAGTATATTGATTTTTTTAATCAAATTAATTATTTTTAAAATTAATAATTAAACATATATGTATATATATATATAAATACATTTTTATATAATTAGATTAATAATAAATTGTATATATATATATATATATATTTTATAATCTCTTCACTTATATCTTGAAAAAGTGTAAATTTTAATTATTTTGGTCTGACAATTTTTTTTAAAAACAATTAATAATTTAAAACGAAAAAAATACTTTAAACTATCCTTTTGAGAACCGAAACGTATATATATTTGTTGTTTTAATTTTTCTTAGTTGTCGTTGAAAAATGTGATGTATGGTAATGAGAACATACGCATTAATGAAGGCTGATTCAACAACTCACCGGAAATACAGAGGGATATGAATAAGCCCATAAACTAAATACAGTAGTATTAATACTCTACTCTACTCCACTAAAATTTATTGTAACTAATTTTTAGTTCATTTATTTCAGCAGTCCTCTACCAATACGATCTACTCTTGTTTAATTAGTGCTCTAAAATTAGAGATATATTTATTTTTTAATAAAAATTAAAAATATATTTTTTATTTTCTAAAATTATTATTAACTTGAAATTTCTAATATACATGTCATTACTTATATTTTAAATAAATTAAATATTACTATACCACAATTATTACATTTCTAATAAATGTTAAGAATATGTTTGAAAAAACTTTCTTAGTTATTATTTTCTAAAATAATCGTTAATTTTGAAACGAGAAAATTTAATATATATATATATATATATATATATATCCCTTCTTTTTCTTCCAATTAAAAGAATAAATATATAAATGGTTGAAAAACACCAGACTTAACACCCATTGCATGAAAAATCCAACTTTGACCTATTATAAGACACTAGGGTCGGCGTTGGGTATGTAGTTCATATTTTATTTGTAATTAATTTTAAGAATTAAAAATTTAATTTTAAGGATAAAATAAAAGTATTGTTAAAATTATAGGATAAAATATAAAAACCTTTAAATTTAGGGACTGAATTTCAAAAATAAATATAGTTAGACCAAAGAGATCCAGTAAGCATGTAGCGAAATTGTATGATCTATCTCATATCAATTCATTAACCCAACAAGCATATTGAATGACCTCCTTACTCAAAAAGTTAATCTATTAGGTTAAGATTTTACCATACTTATTAACTTATATACACTCTTGAATTTATCTGATATGAGATTTATATAAAATATCCAACAACATAAAGATCAGTTACAACTTAACATGAAAATTTTCTCTTAAATTAATTATATCGGAGTTAATTAAAATACAAAGTTCTAGGATGAAATGAAATGTACCTGAAGTTTAAAGAATTTAAGGGTAGATTAACTCATTGATCTCAAATTCACTGCCTAAATTAACAATAATTCTAGGGCGACATTTTTTTGTGGACATTCTAGCGACTTTTTTTTTTTTTTTTTTTTTTGGTTTTTTTTTTTTGGCTATGACTTCAAAATAATTTATATGATTTATTGGTACAAAAATTTTAAAAAAAAAACAGTGATTTAGGTGTGATTTGGATACATATACAAAATAGTATTGTACAGATTAAGTAACACATCATCTTAATCGTTCATTTAAAAAAAACAAAAAAAAAAGTCGCTAGAATGTCGCTAAGGGAAATGTCGCCCCAGAAGGAGTCCTAAATTAAGTAACACATCATCTTAATCGTTGATTTATTTAATTTGCCATGTTTTTGTTTGGTTCAATCAAAAGAATAATTCCTCTTGGGAATTGTCGCACCAAGGCATCATTATTTAGAACGCAAAGCATAAGTTTAACTAAACATCCACAATAGTTATTGTCTACTAGTAATTACCAAAGATAAAGATTTGAGATTTTTTCCCTTATATTCATAGGGACCGTGGAAATTCCTTCGGCATATCAGGTCAAACTCTTCTGCTTGAATGTAGTGATGAATTACACACATTCTATTTCATATAAAAACAACAAATAAAAATTAAAAATATATATATATATATATAAATATTAGTCCTCTTCTACGTGTACTATAAGTTTGAAAAGAAAGTGTGTCTATATATATATATATATATATATATATATATATATATATATATATATCTTTTGCATGACCAAATTAAGTTGCAATTTTGTCATTTTCATGCTCGGATTAATAGAGGTTTATTATAACAGGAAGAGAAAGGTAGGGGAAGATATCTAAGTACCTTAGTTTTTAGTGAAGTTAGGAACTTGGAAAGTACCAAATTAACATTAAATAATTACATTGCTATTCATAACAACTAAAATAATACTAGTATCTTTATCAATTTATGAAAATTAGGCCCATTCTATCCCAATTTCCTACATAATTAATTTGGTTAAGTGGTGATTCTACAAACTGATTCTTAAGATTCAACTTTTTGTCGATGGTGACATAAAGTTTCCAAGGGATCGATGCCATCACTTCGGTCCTAAATTGAAATTAAAGCATCGTTTAATTAATTTTTCATGTTTTTTCTTCTTTTTAGGCATATCAAGTTAATCTATAACACACTTAATATATTATACTGGTTTACTTAGTATATATCTACAATAATATATTTATACTCTATTCGTATTTTTGAAACGGCAGATTTTAATTTTAAAATAAATTATTAAAATGACTTAAAAAAATATAAATATACAAGTGATCAGCGTTTCATTTCTCAAAATAAACTATCACTTTTATTATTATATTTTTATAACTTGATCTTATATTTTGAATTCTTTTCTAAAATATGCGATCAATTTAAAATCTTTTTAAATTCATTCATTTAAACAGCAAAAAGTATTTTCAAGAATATGACGCGCATAATATGTTTCAAAAAATAATATGGCATAATAAAAACCCAGGTAATACTGGCTTAATTTCCTCTTGTCATATCCCTTTCCTTTCATCTAATATATTATTCCAATATGTGTATAGAGCAGCGGTCTCAGCCTCAGAGATTCTCCTACATAATACTGCTAAATTTGGCTGACATTCGACAATTTACTTGGAATAATCTTCATGAGTAGCCGTCAATTTATTCATTTAATTCCTTTTTCTAATTATTATTTATTCAAAATCGCGGCTAGCTCTTGTTTTAAATATTTATTTGGATGATTTGTTCAAAGGTAGTTCATCAACTGTAATTGCTTCAAAACTAATTAAGATATAAATTAGGATAATTAGCTAACTTCTCCTGTAATCCATAACTTATGTTCTATTGGTTTATAATTATCTTATTTTATAACATGAACGTTATGTTCGCTAAACTGGTCGAGAATTTGATTAATTTCTTCTCAAGTTATGCGACCAATTTGTTGACTATGTCAGTTTAATTAGTCTAAGTACATATTTTAATTATAAAAGCTAGCATAGGAATAGGATTTTCCTAATCATATAAATTATATTTGAAAATATAGAATATATGATTTTAGGTGAACAAAATGCATACTCCAGCTATCAGTTCCCATAATAAAACATTTTATCACTTAGCAACCAAACACTTGAAATTAGTTTTGCCATGGGCAATTTTATTTTTTTTATAAAAAAGAATTACTAGCTAGTTCTTGTCTTATTTATTTTTTTGGAAATGTCAGCTCTTGACAAGTGGCTGTCTTTGAACTTGACAAGTGGCACTCCAACCCCACGTCCCCACCATAACAACAAAGTCTACATTATGCAGAAGAATTGTGCGTACGTTCTTGAAATTTAGTTAGTAAAAGTTAAAGTATCATTCTAATTAAGAAGCACATGACATAAATAAGACTCAAATTGCAGTTTTGATGGACTGCTTATCTGCTACCTAGGATGCCCTATAAACATCACACTGCATATATAGTAGAAAAAAGATGCATGGTTCTAATTGATCTTGACTTTATATTAGTGTGTTTTTAATGAATCTACTTTATCTGGACTTTATACATGTGAAAAAGATATTTATTTGATAATATGAATCTACTTATTTCATGCGTACCTCAAAATGATCTCATTTCTCTTATATATATAAATATATATATATATATATATATATATATATATATTAGAACAGTAGGCTACATAGGAGAAAATAGCTAGGGTGACAAAAAGGTATGTGGAAACGTTGAAATATATAGACATGCCAATTCAAGTTAGTTGGTTTAGAGATTTGTTGGGGTGATTTGTGACTTATGAGTGAGTATAGTTGAGTTGAGATTAATAGATGCTACCCCCAGCCTACCACTAAATCACATAACTATGCTAGCTTCACGCAGTAATGACCATTAGTTTGGGCTGTAATTAAGCTAGCTTTATACACTACGAGAATCAGAGGAATCAATCACGGAGAAATTCAGCGACGGGCAATATTGTGGCACCTAAAACTAATTAATTTGTTAGTTGATTATAACTTAGGTGCTGTTTGTTTATATCTAATTGCCTCTTAATGGACTGTCTCTTATTCGTTAAGAGGCATGATGTTGTTTGTTTTTTTTGTTACCTCTGAATGCCTCTTAATCGATAAAACAGAAAATGAAATCTTAATAATTAAGAGGTACTTCTTAATGAAATTTTTTTAATAAATTTTTTTATATAAATATATTCAACAATATTATTCACTCATTTTTATTAAATTGAATATTTAAAATTATTAAATAAAATTTTACCCTTTAAAATGGTTAAATAGTGTCATTAAGAGACAACTTACTTTTTAGTTATCAAACAATTTTTTAGATTCAGACCTCATAACTATTCAGATGATCTAATTTATTAAGATATTATAATTTAATTATTATTTTTATCGAACATAACCTTAGATTAATTATAAACTTAACAAAATGATCAACTAACTGCTTCTACTGATCAGTCAGATGAGTCCACAAAAGGGGAAATATTAGCGTTCCAAGCACCCAAAAAAATAAAAAAGAAACCGACCCATACAATATTGAGTAAACCAGATCGAGCTGCACTACCTATTAGCTAAAAAAAAACAATTTTGTATATTAAACCTTGTCTATTCAACATTAACCGTAAAACATTTTATTAAGAATAACATCGATAGTTAATATGGCTAAGGAGTATTTGTTACATATTATTTAAAATGATTATATTAGATACCCGGTTATAATATATATGAGTAATCAGTTATCTTAATAAATTATGTTTGTTACATTGATAATTTTATATTCTTGTTAATTCTATACCCGATAAAATGTCAAGATGTCCACCTGAAGTGGGTATCCAGATGACCAAAAAATAGGTAGTAATCTTAGATTACCATATGATTTTGGTCATCTTGAAACCTTTTTATAGATAAAAATACCCATTATATGTTAGTAAATTGGACATATATATCATTATTTATACATAATTATAAAAAGTTTATCAAACAAATACCTATGTATCAAACACACTCTTCTTTATTTGAGTAATTTGGTAATTTGGTAATTTGGACATAAATGTTCTAAGTTGTCCTTTGTTTTGTTGTTTGTTCTTGTAAGTTTAATTTATTATTGTGCTTAAACTGACTTAATTAATTGAACTTTATTTATATATTAATAATTGAATATTATATATATAAATTAGTATTTTACAAATGTAATAACATTTTAAATACATTTTATTAATTAAATATTATTGAATTAATAATAAAATTATAAATTAACATTAATTTATTTCATATTAAAATTAATAATTTTTTTTAATATATATAATTATGTCTTAAATGATTTATATAATAAAAACGTGCGAATAATAACGAATGAGCAGCTAATCGATGATTCTGTCTACCCCTGTTTATCCACAATGTCAATTCGTGGATATATATGCATGATTGCTTTTTTGTTGTTGAATTCAACAATTATATATATCCATGCAGTGGTACGTAATCTACGTTTTCACACCATTATTTATATATTTAATTAATTATTTATGATAAAGAACATTTTATTTGACTTGTATGACTACTTACAAAAAGGAACGGAAAAGAAAAAGGTACACATGATAGGGGCATGGTTTCTTTAATTCCCATGATTCATGGAAAGATATATGGATGGATATAACTCATTCAGTGCTTTTTGTTATGCTTAATATATAATATATTTAGTAGTGGCAGGTAATGACCCTCGTGACAACATACTTTTGCTTTATTTTTCTACCTTCCTTTCATGATAAAACTTCTCTATGTTTATCTCTTTGTCTTTGTGTGTGCGTGGAAATATGGAGGAGCAAGTAATATGTATATATACTCCAATGACATGTGGGCCTTGTGGCTATAATATCCTCCAACTATAATATGATTTGTACATTCTGAAAGTTCATCATTATGGAGTACTAGCTAGTTACAATAATCACAAAAACTTTGATAGATGTAAGTATGTAACCCTTTTATGTTTGTTGAATTGCCTAGCTACGATGGGAGATAAAGCAAACTACTTTAGTTCTTGTTATCATGGTTTTCAAATCCGGACCGGTCATCGAATCGAAAAAGTTATCGGGTGAATGGGTCACTGGTCCAACCAGTGGTCGGACTGTTATTGACCCAGTGACGTCATTAATATGTAATAAATAATAAATAATTAAATATAGTAATATTTGATTTGGAAACACCTAATGACCATATAGTCCATTTAAATTATGAGTTTTTTAGCTTTTCTTTTTTATTTTCAATTTGTTTCGGCAATTAAACAAAATATGAATTATTAATCACTAGCGTGTGGAAAAATAGAAAAGTTGCATTTGAACAGAAAGTAGGCATTGGGCTAAGCCCAATATCTGGGGCCCAAAAAACACGAACCCTAAGGATAAAAGCCTGTCATAGCAAATTAGCAAGTATTGATGCCTATCAAAGTTTATCCTTATTTCGTGTTGCTGCTCGTTCCCCCCACCACCGAACACCACCGGACAGCGACTCCTCACCAGAGAGAGAAAGAGAAGAAGAGAGTCACCATGCCTGGTCCCGTTGTCGAAGAACTTGAGATCCAGAAGAAGCTTGAGGTTTTATACTCCTCTATATATATATATATGTCGACGCCGGGTTTTTCTCGTCTCTTTTGTCTTTTCCAATTTTAGCCTTTTGGTTGAATGATTTTTTTTTGGAAAAGATCGGCATTAAATGTCGACGGGGTTTTTTTAAAGATTGTTTTTATGATGAGCCAATTTAACCAGAGTCGCCAGTTGGTATATTTGAAATGGATGTACCAACTCATCCGAGTTTTCATTTTTTATAAATCGCTGGCTCATATGTGACTCCGAATTAATTGGTCTGCGAATCGAGATTCATAGAGTTCGGGGGCTTGCTTAAGTGAGGGGAAGGTATTAGGCACCCCTCGACTTCCGTGAAGCACGGTTACCGCAATCTTGATGCTTTCCTATCCTCTAATTCATGAAATGTGTGGGTGCGCGTGTGTGTGTGTGTGCCTATGTAAATGTTGTGATGAGTTTGCATAAAAGAATCATTTGGATTATTAGGGAAAATTGTGTTTTTTTCTTTTGAAAATGCCTTAGGATGTCTATCGGTTTAAACGAGAAAGCTTTGCGAGAAAGGGTTGATTTTAGTTGGCAAAACTATGAGATTTTCCTTAGGTGTCGTTTTGGCAAAACAAGAGTTTTAAACCTTCGTAAAAATAGGAATCGAAATCTATACATTGCCTTCATAAAATGATGGGCAACTTCTAGGATATCTTTCACCCTACGCACCAAGATTTAATAAAACGGTGTTTTATTTTATAAAACCATTTTTTGTGACATTTGAAAAACGACTTTCTTTAGCCTTCCCGTTTAATAGAAATCGACATTCATTAACACCTCCAAATTTTTAGCTACGTGATGCTAACCTCCTAATTTGCTTGATTTTAAGGAAAAAACCTTCATCGTTTAATCTTTGAAATCCTTTTTCGTGTCACAAAATCCAATCAAGCATAAACACGCGTCGGGGATATTCATGGGCATGTAAAGCCATCAAAATAACCCCAAACGCCCACAATCACAAGTTTCACTATTTCGGGGCCTTAAACGCGATTATCGCCTTGGCGTCGTTTTAAGGCCCGACGATTACACATTTACAATAACGGATACATCCACCCGATTACATACATTCAAAAATGTCCATCATCGGATTTGGACCACGGGGTCGCATTCCTAGGCTCACATCCGAACTTATTGCACAACCACCAAATGGATATAACGAAAATAATCAACAACGGGATGCCTAACACTCTAGGACATCTTACAATGACGATTGAAATACATTACGAATGATACATTACCATAATAGTTAAAATTTGCACCAAACGGATATCATCGGGCTATTAGGGGGAATTTCATTCCGATGAGACCCTCACTAATAGTCCCTAACCCATGGCATCACAATAATATGTAAGAAAAAAACTACATTTAAGATAATTTGGATGACCAAAAGCTCAACAAAATAGCATAACAAAATGCTAAGAACAAAGGGTTTTTTACCTTGCAATTAATCCCCACAATATGTATGAATTTGTGTATTGAGTAGAGTAGAAAATATGAGATATAATCTCACAAAATAGGTACAATTTCTTACTATTTCTCACTCTTTTCTCTCTTAATTTTTGCTGTTTTCTTCCTATTTTTCTTCCTCTCCCCGAACTGCTGCTGCTGCTGCTGCTGAATTCTTCTCTTCCTTTTTTTCCTGTATGCGAACTGGGCCTAATATAGCAATGCCAAGGGCAGCCGCAGATCTATCTGCGGCTGGCCGCAGATATATCTGCGGCTGGCCCTTGGTTCTCCCCCCAGCCGCGCTCGAGTCCCGTGCGCTTCGAGTCCCGTGCTGCCTCGAGTTCCGTCCTTGGCCGCGAATTGATCTGCGGCTAACTGTGCTGATTTTCTCGTTTTCCGTGCCTCGTCTCGATTTTCGTGTCGTACCGTTGGTTTCCGCTGACGGGTTTGCGCTCGGCAGTCCGGAACCCGTCGGGAAACGTGCCACGTCATCCGGGCAAGCACAGTGATCAGTAACTGACTCTCGACATTCGTTTGTTGTCGTGTCGGCTTCAATATCATCCCGTCGTGGTGGTTTTGAGGGTTCGTCTTTATGTCCACCCTTTATTCTCGTGTGCCGGGTCAATTGACGATTTTTCCCTCCTGTCAGGGTTAGTATAGGAAATGCAAAAATCGGGTGTCTACAGCTGCCCCTCTTTATCATGTTTATGCAATGATGAATGAAATGAACAGGATAAAGAATAGACACTCGATGCATGAATGACAGTGCACAAGAATAACAATACATACGTGATTTGTTTGGATCTCAGCCCTTCCCAGGGTGTTAGTTTGGATCTCAGCCCTTCCCAGGGTGTTAGTTTTGGTTGGATGCCTTCCCAGGTTTGCTCACCACTCTGTCGCGGTTTGCTTGGATCTCAGCCCTTCCCAGGGTTTGTTGTTTTTTGTCTTTTTTCTTTTTGTGGATATCAGCCCTTCCCAGGGTTGCTCACCATCTTGTTGTGGTTCGCGTGGATCTCAGCCCTTCCCAGGGTTTGCTCACCACTCTGTCGCGGTTTGCTTGGATGCCTTCCCAGGTTTGCTCACCACTCTGTCGCGGTTTGCTTGGATCTCAGCCCTTCCCAGGGTTTGTTGTTTTTTGTCTTTTTTCTTTTTGTGGATATCAGCCCTTCCCAGGGTTGCTCACCATCTTGTTGTTGTTCGCGTGGATCTCAGCCCTTCCCAGGGTTTGCTCACCACTCTGTCGCGGTTTGCTTGGATGCCTTCCCAGGTTTGCTCACCACTCTGTCGCGGTTTTCTTGGATCTCAGCCCTTCCCAGGGTTTGTTGTTTTTAGTCTTTTTTCTTTTTGTGGATATTAGCCCTTCCCAGGGTTGCTCACCATCTTATTGTGGTTCGCGTGGATCTCAGCCCTTCCCAGGGTTTGCTCACCACTCTGTCGCGGTTTGCTTGGATCTCAGCCCTTCCCAGGGTTTGTTGTTTTTGTCTTTTTTCTTTTTGTGGATATCAGCCCTTCCCAGGGTTGCTCACCATCTTGTTGTGGTTCGCGTGGATCTCAGCCCTTCCCAGGGTTTGCTCACCACTCTGTCGCGGTTTGCTTGGATCTCAGCCCTTCCCAGGTTTGCTCACCACTCTGTCGCGGTTTGCTTGGATCTCAGCCCTTCCCAGGGTTTGTTGTTTTTGTCTTTTTTCTTTTTGTGGATATCAGCCCTTCCCAGGGTTGCTCACCATCTTGTTGTGGTTCGCGTGGATCTCAGCCCTTCCCAGGGTTTGCTCACCACTCTGTCGCGGTTTGCTTGGATGCCTTCCCAGGTTTGCTCACCACTCTGTCGCGGTTTGCTTGGATCTCAGCCCTTCCCAGGGTTTGTTGTTTTTTTGTCTTTTTTCTTTTTGTGGATATCAGCCCTTCCCAGGGTTGCTCACCATCTTGTTGTGGTTCGCGTGGATCTCAGCCCTTCCCAGGGTTTGCTCACCACTCTGTCGCGGTTTGCTTGGATGCCTTCCCAGGTTTGCTCACCACTCTGTCGCGGTTTGCTTGGATCTCAGCCCTTCCCAGGGTTTGTTGTTTTTTGTCTTTTTTCTTTTTGTGGATATCAGCCCTTCCCAGGGTTGCTCACCATCTTGTTGTGGTTCGCGTGGATCTCAGCCCTTCCCAGGGTTTGCTCACCACTCTGTCGCGGTTTGCTTGGATGCCTTCCCAGGTTTGCTCACCACTCTGTCGCGGTTTGCTTGGATCTCAGCCCTTCACAGGGTTTGTTGTTTTTGATGATAGAGACGCCATTGTATTTGCAGACTAAGGCAATTATAGATGCTCACTCTGAGACCGTTAGCCGAGCCATTGCTTATTGGATCGCGTCGACATGATGGGGCAACAAATTGCCGGGAATGCCGATGCCTCAGATCTATCCACCACTTAATCCATCCTGCTTTGATTAGTTCAGATTGGTAGATCATTTTATTTCCTGCATAGACTATGTCAGTTTCATCGGTTATCAAAAAGAGAAACCTTGTAACAAAATGACCTATTTATATAGACAAGTATTTAGATTTAGTCGTTTTCCCCTTTTGTCGTATCGTTGCCTTTCATTGGACCCTCATTTTATCCCGCTAACCATGATTTTGATATCTTGCTTTTTTCTCTTCTCAAGTCTTGATGGGGATTTGTCAGATATTGCCGCACCTCCTGTCGATTTCATCGGCTGAGTCTTAGATTTGGGCTAACTGCTTGGTTGGGTTAGGGTTAGGTCACTTTAAGATGAAGCTGATCAGGTGGCTGGTTTCGGAAAAGTTTCGAGGGTATAGGAAGGTTTTTCTGGCTATTGGGAATCGGTTTGATGGAAGAAAGTGTTATTTGTAAGGAATGGGACCGTGCCACAATGGCTGCCTACGTACCCCCACAAGTCGGGAGATCAGGTCCTACGTAGTTCGTTCTTCCAAAGAACGAGGAGACAAATGATGAGAGATATCTTCTTTTTTTTTTTTTTTTTTTTTTTTTTTATGCATAGAACCGCTTCACCGAGTCGGAATTAAGGGGTTGTGGAAACACCTCCCCATCCATCTCTTGCAATATAAGGGCTCCTCTAGACAGCACTTTCTTAATCACAAAAGGCCCCTCCCAGTTCGGGGCAAACTTCCCTTTGGCTTCGTCTTGACAAGGCATTACTCTCTTTAATACTAGGTCATTTTCTTTGAATTTTCGAGGTCTTATCTTCTTGTCGTATGATCGGGAGATCCTTTGCTGATATAACTGACCGTGCAACACAGCGGCCACCCTCCTTTCATCAATTAGGGCCAATTGGTCGTACCGACTTTGCATCCAATCCTCCTCGTTTATCTGAGCATCAATCAAGATTCTGAGGGACGCCATCTCAACCTCAACTGGCAGAACCGCTTCCATTCCGTATACCAGAGCGTACGGGGTTGCCCCTGTAGAAGTACGTACCGACGTTCTGTACGCCAGCAAGGTGAGAGGTAGCAGATCCGGCCATCCCCGATGATTAGCGGACATTTTCGCCATGATTTTCTTGATATTCTTATTTGCAGCTTCCACTGCCCCATTCATCTTAGGACGGTAAATGACAGAATTGAGGTGTTTGATCTTAAACTGGTCGCATAATCCCTTCATGAGGGTATTGTTCAAATTCTTGGCATTGTCAGAGACTAAAACCTCAGGTTGCCCGTATCGGCAAATGACATTATTCCTGATGAAAACCGACGATGATCTCCTGAGTTACTTTGGGGAAAGAAGCTGCTTCTACCCATTTAGTGAAGTAATCGATCATGACGAATATAAATCGGTGGCCGTTGCTTGCTTTGGGCTCTATTGGTCCGATCACATCCATACCCCACATTGAGAATGGCCAAGGGGAGGTCATACAGTGCAGTTCATTGGGAGGCGCATGGATGACATTACCGTGCGCCTGGCATTGGTAACACCGCTTGACGTGATCATCACAGTCGGCTTTCAGCGTCAACCAGTAATGCCCCGTTCTCAAGATCTTCTTGGCCAGCATCGGCCCACTCATGTGTGGCCCACACACTCCACCATGTATTTCGTCCATAATCTTTTGGGCCTGCATTTCATTTACACATCGTAGCAATCCCAAATTGGCATCCCTCTTGTACAGTGAATCTCCGCTCAGATAAAATTTCATTGCCATCTTTTGAATTCTCAACCTCTCCGCTCGGCTGGCTTGGTCGGGAATGGATCTATCCCTCAGATATTCCCTTATGTCGTGATACCAAGGCTGCTTTGGCAGAACCCCCTCGTCCGATAGTACCTCCACGTGCTCCTCGTATGCCGGGGCGTTCTGCACTGCTATCTCTATCTGTGGGAACGTTCCTGCTCTTGATTGTGTGGACTAGAGAAGCTAAAGTCGCCAATGCATCGGCGAAATCATTCCGTCCCCGGGGGATGTGTCGGAAAGCGATATCTTCGAACTCTTGCATCAGTTGGATAACACAACGGTGGTATGGAAGCAACCGGAGCTCTTTAGTGCTGTACACCCCGATCGCTTGTCTGATTACCAGCTCCGAATCCCCGAACACTGCTAACCTTTTCACCCCCATATCGCGAGCCAAACGGTCGGGAAATAGTCCCAATATACATCCCTCATACTCAGCTGTGTTGTTTGAGTTACTGAACTGTAATTTAGTGGCTACGGGGTATTGCTCTCCTGTGATAGAGACCAGGACTGCTCCGGCTCCTGCCCCCTCCGCATTCATGGCACCATCAAAATACAATTTCCAGAACTGCCCCTCGTCATCCTCTCTTGCGCGCAAGATCCAGAATACGTCTTCGCCCGGCAAAGGAGTGTCTAAAGGCTCCATTCCCCTTGATGGCGCTTCTGCCAATTGATCTGCAATTCCCTGCCCCTTCATGGCTTTCTGAGTTACGTATACAATATCGAACTGCTGTAAGATTAACTGCCATCTTGAAAGTCGACAGTTCAGCATGGGCCGTTCAAAGATATATTTCAGGGGATCCATCCTTGATATCAGGTACGTGGTGTGCCCATGGAGATAATGCTGTAATCTCATTGCAGCCCAAGCCAAAGCACAACAGGTCCTTTCGATAGGGGTGTAATTCTGTTCACATCGGCTAAATCTCTTGCTGAGGTAATAAATGGCCTGCTCTTTGCCTGATTCATTCTTCTGCCCCAGCATACAGCCCATCGCAATGTCATTGACTGATATATACATGAATAGAGGGATCTCATCCTTCGGGGGTACCAGCACGGGTGATTCCGTCAGCTGCTTCTTAATGATCTGAAAGGCTTCCTGGCATTGCTCATTCCATTCTTGGGAGACATCTTTTCTTAACAGCTTGAAAATTGGCTCGCACGTGGTTGTCAAATGGGATATGAAGCGGCTGATGAAATTTATTCTTCCCAGAAATCCTCTTATTTCCTTTTCAGTGCGGGGTGCCGGCATATCCACAATGGCCTTAATCTTGGCCGGATCCAACTCGATGCCACGATCACTAACCAGGAATCCCAAGAGTTTGCCCGATTGCACTCCGAAAGCACACTTTGCCGGATTGAGCCTTAAATTATATTTTCTGAGCCGGTCAAATAGCTTTTGGAGATGGGTCACATGATCAGATTCTATCTTTGACTTCACGATAATGTCATCCACGTAGACCTCTATCTCCTTGTGCATCATATCGTGGAACAGGGCCATCATAGCTCTTTGATAAGTAGCCCCTGCATTTGTGAGACCGAAAGCCAACCGTCTATAGCAGAAAGTGCCCCAAGGGGTGATGAAAGCTGTTTTCTCCCGGTCCTCCTCTGCCACCATTATCTGATGATACCCCGCAAAGCAATCAACGAAAGAGTACATCTCGTATTGGGCTGTGTTATCCACCAATATGTGTATAAAAGGTTCTGGGAAATTATCCTTGAGACTGGCCTTGTTCAGATCTCTATAGTCAACACATACCCTCACCTTTCCTCCAGGCTTAGCCACTGGGACCACATTGGACAACCATTCTGGGTAGGTGGACACCATGATGATTCCAGCCCTGAACTGTTTGATGATCTCCTCCTTTACCTTCAAGCTCCATTCCGGTTTTAGCTTTCTTAGTTTTTGCTTGACGGGCTTGAAACCTTCCTTGATGGGCAGCTGGTGTACCACAATGTCGGTGGATAATCCGATCATGTCCTCATGAGACCAGGCGAACACATCCTCATACTGGCGTAGCAATTTGGTCATTTCTACTTTCTGGTTAGGGGTCAGGTCTGTCCCGATCTTGAGCTCTTTGGGTTGGTCAGGGGTTCCGATATTTATGGTGATGGTTTGGTCTAAGTTGGGTTTGGGTTTATCCTCGACCCACCCTTTGATCTCGTCAGGCGCGTCATCGTAATCTGTCTCGTCCTGCTCAATACCCATCAAATCGAAATCCAGCTCGATATCAAAATCATAGTCATCATTCAAATTTGAGGGATCGCTTGTTAAGCAAGGAATACTCAAATTGGTACACCTGACATTGAAACAAAATACTGTCATATATATAATTCATCTTTCCACAATGGTCGCTCTTAAAATAACATGACAAACTAACATAGTTATGCAAAATATAAAATAAAGAACCAAAACTGGTAGACATTCATCCCCCACTCTCCGGGGTCTACCACCCCGACACCGTGGTTTACCCTTGTCTGGATATTATTGGCTCCATCGTCCAGTTATCGGTGGTCAGATCAGTCGGGATGCGACATATGACAGGCGGCTGCGCACCAGAGACTTCCTTGACGACTACCGCCACATCGTATCGGTCTTCCCTCATAGCATTGTTAGGGATAACTAACCCTGCCCAATCGATGACAGGCACACTCTGTTGGGCCCCCGACGTTGTGTCCGTTATCCTTCCCCTCTCCAATGTTCATTGATGGTCCAGAGATATAGCATTTGGTTTCGAACTGCTGCATGATCTCCCGCAGGAAACTCTTCCTTTTGACTGCCTCATCATCCGCAGGAGTCAAATCTTTATCTTCTAATTCGGACACGGGCTTGTCCGTTCCTTGTTCATTATGGTCCCTCGGCATTAGGATTCCAGTCGATCGAAATGGGGCTTCCCTTTGAGAGTGGTTCCGCTCTATGCCTCCATGATATCCCAACCCTGCCCTGCCTGTCTGGTTGGGCAGTTGAATAGGCGTGAAAATTCCTTGGTTGTCTTTTCCCAAACCCTGCCCAGGTTGAAACTTCATCTTCATCATTTCTCTAGCAACGAAGGTGAGCTCAGGGGAGGCTTTGGATTTTATGGCTGGGGCTCCCAGACCTCTATAGTGGGGGGAGCTGATTTCCAGTGCTTGAAAACTGGCAGGCGCCGCGGATTCGTCCACATTGATTACTGGCAGACCACTCTTTGAGGGAAAAGGGTCATTACGCTCTGCGTAGATTGTTACCAGATTCCCGCTGACGATGAACTTGATTTGTTGGTGTAGTGTAGAGGGAACTGCCCCGGCCATATGTATCCATGGTCTTCCCAATAACATGTTATAACTGGCCGAGATATCCAATACCTGAAAGGAAATATCGAAAGTACACGGCCCTATCTCCACGGGCAACTCTATTTCTCCCAATGTATCCTTCCGGGATCCATCGAAGGCTCGCACCACCACGTGACTGGCCCGCAAACGCTTGGGATTAATGTTCATTTTTCTCAGTGTACTGAGGGGACAAATATTCAGTGCTGATCCCCCATCAATCAATACCCCATTCATGACATATCCTGATGAGATCACTGCGATGTGCAGCGGTCTCCGATGCCCCCTTCCCTCTTTCGGGATATCATCATCTGTGAATGATAGCGCATTGTTCTCTAGCAGATGGTCCACTAGGCGGCCGAAACTTTCTTGGCTAATTGTCTTGGGAATGTGAGCCTTCCCTAAGACTTTGGCCAAGATTCTGCAGTGGTCGCTGGACGATAACACCAAATCCATGATCGACGTTAGAGTCGATTCCTCGCTCACCGTCCTGATCCCCCTTACTTCCGGATGATCCATCTTTTCCAAGAACTCCACGGCTTTTTCCTCGGATATCCTCTCGTTCTCTTTTCTCTTACTCTTGAGGACTCTTCCTGGAAGATACAAGGGATTCCCCTTTGATGTTACGGAAGCACAACTGGCCGCCTCCTCTAATACACCCCCGTAGTTCCACGGTACTGTTTTTAGATTGCAAATAGGGATCTGTGGTCTTGCTGCGATGATGAGAGGTTTTGGAGCCGCTAACTTGATAGGCCCCCCTGTGATACTCCGGCTTGCACCCATCAACCTAATCGGTGCCCCCTGCATATTCTCCTGACTACCCGTCATGCCAACCATCCCATAAATCCCTATCATATAATTTCGCCTTGGCGGTCCTTCGGTTTCGATGGCTTCCACCATATTGACCCCTCCCCCATCATGCTTCGGTAGGGGATTGATTTTAACATTTGGCGGCTCGGGCTGCTCCACCACGATTTCCCCGCTATCAATCAGGTTTTGAATTATGTGTTTCAGCGTCCAACATTCCTGAGTGTCATGACCCGGGGAACCCGAATGATATGCACATTTTTTACTGGGGTCAAATTTTCTTCCCTTCGGGTCACATGGAGGTGCCAAATCGACAATCTTCCTCTGTGATATCAATATTGCCAAAATCTGCTCAAGAGGATCCCCAAGCGGGGTGAATACCCGCCTCTGTGTGGTCTCAAACCTCCTTCGTCCGTCCGTTCTGGGATTATCAAAATTGGGTTGCCGGGGCGGCACAAATCTCTGTATTTGTACAGGAGGGCTATTCTCCACTTTCCTGGATGATCCCTGCAGCACGAGAGAGACATCTTCCTCTTTTCGCTTTTGGGGCCTGCGGGAAGTACTGCCATAATTCCCACTTTGGATTTGTTCCGCAGCCGTTTCAAGAGCTGTGAAGTCCCGGATTTTACCCGATTTCAACCCCATGTCCACCATTTCTCCGTGTTTTATCATCTCGGCGAAAGGTCTTCCAACCCCTGATATGACCCGCTCATAATAAGGTGCTTCTTGTATATCCACAAAGGTCATCACCATCTCTGACTCACTCATTGGAGGATTCACTTGTGCGGCCATACCCCTCCATCGTTGGGCATAGTCCCTGAAGGTTTCCCTTGGTTGCTTCTTGATTTTTGTCATTTGATATCTATCAGGGGCCATTTGTGCCTGAAAGCTATACTGTGTCAGAAAGGTATGGGCCAGCTCCTCCCAATTATGAATCCGGGCATTATCGAGACGGGCATACCAGATCCTCGCCTCCCCCGTCAAGCTTTTCTGGAATAATTGCATCCTTAATCCTTCGTCTTCCGCATAGGACCCCAGTTCTCCAATATATATTTTCAGGTGAGTGTAAGGATCCCCTTTCCCATTGTATTTCTCGAATTCGGGGATCTTAAATTTCTCTGGATATCTGGTTCCGGGGAGACACACAAATCTGCATAATTAACCCTACCCAAGGAGCCTATGCCTTTTAGAGATTGGATGGTCTCCTCCATCTGCTTCATTTTTCTGCGAAGGTCATCAGTATCTCCCTCCTCTGGAATCGTGATTACTGTTTTGTTGAGGGCAGGAATGACCTTTGGGAGGACCGGCTCGTCCTTAAGCTGATGTTGGTTATTTTTAAATGGGATTGCATCATCCTTAGGAGGATTCTGGTCACCCCCTGGCGGTGGTACATTATGCGGTCCCTGGTTTGACGAATCCTGTCTGATTAGGAACTGTTCTTTTAGCATGGTGGCCATTTCCATCATCTGCTTTTTAAAATCATCAAACTCTTCCCGAGAGATGGAACTATGATTGGGAAGATCAGCCATTTCAGAGTTAGAGACCTGGGCTTTCTTAGACTGCGAACGGGTTTGAGGAGCAATCCTGCAGGCAAACGGTTCGAAGTTCAGTCTTGGGCAATGAAAGGATGCGGATGCATGCTAAAGCTGTAAATTTTTTGTGTTTTGGGTTTTTTTTTTTTTTTTTTTTTAATCTTTCCCTGCAAAAGAGAAAGTTAGTAGTCCTTTAGTGCCATAACCAATGCTAAACATGCTTTATTATGCTCCCCCAACTATTCCCTGCAATTCACAGCGGTTAGTAATCTCTTTCGACACAGAAAAGGGATGTATGAATATTGAATGAGATCATGACATTTAGACATATAAACGTAAAAAGGCATGAAGAGACTTTTCCTGCGTTAGGTTAATCTGAGGCTGACCTACCCTAGGGTTACTCTCGCGGGCTTTTCGGCATGAAGGTTCCCAAATCTTCGCAATCTACTCGTTTGAGCCCTTTCGATTGGAGCGGATTTGAGTGGTGCGTTTCCTGAGCCATCTCCGGGGAGCAGCCCCATCGAGTCCAGTAATAAGCAACCGACGGGTTCGCCTCAGGAGGAGGTACTCTCTCAACATACATTCACATTCATCGTCCTCACCGTATGCAAATGATTACTTTGAAGTAAAGAAAAACCCATTCAATCATTCATTCATTGGACAACAACACACATTTACACAACAATAAATAAAAGACGTCAAAATGTCATACGCACATACACAATTATAAATTTTAAAGGATAGGATAGCATCAAGATTCGAATGCGGCTTAAGCCCTCTAATGTCCCCAGCAGAGTCGCCAGCTGTCGACGCCGGTAGGAATCGCTTAAGCTTTGCGAGAAAGGGTTGATTTTAGTTGGCAAAACTATGAGATTTTCCTTAGGTGTCGTTTTGGCAAAACAAGAGTTTTAAACCTTCGTAAAAATAGGAATCGAAATCTATACATTGCCTTCATAAAATGATGGGCAACTTCTAGGATATCTTTCACCCTACGCACCAAGATTTAATAAAACGGTGTTTTATTTTATAAAACCATTTTTTGTGACATTTGAAAACGACTTTCTTTAGCCTTCCCGTTTAATAGAAATCGACATTCATTAACACCTCCAAATTTTTAGCTACGTGATGCTAACCTCCTAATTTGCTTGATTTTAAGGAAAAAACCTTCATCGTTTAATCTTTGAAATCCTTTTTCGTGTCACAAAATCCAATCAAGCATAAACACGCGTCGGGGATATTCATGGGCATGTAAGCCATCAAAATAACCCCAAACGCCCACAATCACAAGTTTCACTATTTCGGGGCCTTAAACGCGATTATCGCCTTGGCGTCGTTTTAAGGCCCGACGATTACACATTTACAATAACGGATACATCCACCCGATTACATACATTCAAAAATGTCCATCATCGGATTTGGACCACGGGGTCGCATTCCTAGGCTCACATCCGAACTTATTGCACAACCACCAAATGGATATAACGAAAATAATCAACAACGGGATGCCTAACACTCTAGGACATCTTACAATGACGATTGAAATACATTACGAATGATACATTACCATAATAGTTAAAATTTGCACCAAACGGATATCATCGGGCTATTAGGGGGAATTTCATTCCGATGAGACCCTCACTAATAGTCCCTAACCCATGGCATCACAATAATATGTAAGAAAAAAACTACATTTAAGATAATTTGGATGACCAAAAGCTCAACAAAATAGCATAACAAAATGCTAAGAACAAAGGGTTTTTTACCTTGCAATTAATCCCCACAATATGTATGAATTTGTGTATTGAGTAGAGTAGAAAATATGAGATATAATCTCACAAAATAGGTACAATTTCTTACTATTTCTCACTCTTTTCTCTCTTAATTTTTGCTGTTTTCTTCCTATTTTTCTTCCTCTCCCCGAACTGCTGCTGCTGCTGAATTCTTCTCTTCCTTTTTTTCCTGTATGCGAACTGGCCTAATATAGCAATGCCAAGGGCAGCCGCAGATCTATCTGCGGCTGGCCGCAGATATATCTGCGGCTGGCCCTTGGTTCTCCCCCCAGCCGCGCTCGAGTCCCGTGCGCTTCGAGTCCCGTGCTGCCTCGAGTTCCGTCCTTGGCCGCGAATTGATCTGCGGCTAACTGTGCTGATTTTCTCGTTTTCCGTGCCTCGTCTCGATTTTCGTGTCGTACCGTTGGTTTCCGCTGACGGGTTTGCGCTCGGCAGTCCGGAACCCGTCGGGAAACGTGCCACGTCATCCGGGCAAGCACAGTGATCAGTAACTGACTCTCGACATTCGTTTGTTGTCGTGTCGGCTTCAATATCATCCCGTCGTGGTGGTTTTGAGGGTTCGTCTTTATGTCCACCCTTTATTCTCGTGTGCCGGGTCAATTGACGATTTTTCCCTCCTGTCAGGGTTAGTATAGGAAATGCAAAAATCGGGTGTCTACAATATATACACACACATATGAATGTAAATATAATCATTTGAATACTGATATCCTATGACATAAATTTACAGAACGAAGTGCCAGTGGTGGAGGACGTGAAGGAGGAAGATGACCATGACGATGACACTGACGATTCTGATGAAAACTTTTTTTTTTAATGGTTAAGCAGCAAACCGGGCAAACCCGTGAACCAGTGACCAGTTCACTGAGTCACCCGGTCGGACCACAGGTTCAGCGGTTCTAGGCGGGTTTTGAACAAAATTGATTTAGTGGTCCAAACCGGACCGTTGCCTGGACCGGTTCCGGTTTTTACCGGTCCGACCGGCGGTCCGGTCCAGGTTTTAAAACCTTGCTTGTTATAGATTTGTAATTACTTAGTTCTGATGGAAAAGGAATATACTTGGTGGGGGAGACAACTTATACACTTAGTCTTGTAAAAATTATTTAATCAATATTTTTTTTTTTAAATCCAGCCATATGAATATAAAGAGTATATTGTAATATACGCTAAAAGAATGTAAATTTTTACATGATTTGGTGATGTATATCTAAGACTTTATAATAATGAAAAATAAACAAATATTACTCTTTGTTCCAAAATTAGAGATACAATTTAATTTTTGAAGTCAAACGACAACATATTAAACTTCAAATCGATGTGAATTTATTTAATTTTAGTTGATATAATTATTATAATTGTACACTAATTGTTGTGGCTGAATAATTTTGTTTTGCGGGCGTGCCGGAGTTCGCTGAACTCAATGTAAGGTAGTGTTTATCTAACTGATAAGATACTTTCAGTTAACACTGTCATTTATGATCGGCCAGCTAATTAGCCGAAACTGTCGATTAAAGAGAAGAAAGAATTGTTTCTCTATATTTTTTTGCCTTTGACTAAGGACTTTAATGTTAGACACTTAGTTCTATAGTTAACTAATTTCAGTAAGTTACTTGTTGGTTTATAGTCAGAGTTAAACTACACTATAAATAACAAGCTGTTAACTAGTATCAGTTAAGTTATCATATCCGTTGATTTAATGATTATGGTTAAGTTTGCATGCACCACAACCACCAATGTCGTATAGGCTAACTAATCAACTATAGTACTAACCTGTTGACTAAATGGTTAAGTTCAATTGAGCATGCAAATCAAGTGAAATAAACCAAGCAGTATCAGATCATTGACTATATGTCGATTATTACAATTATAAAGCAGAGTTAAACTTATCTTATCTGTTGATTAGCGCATCACAATTAACAAATACATGCAACAGATAACCACTAATGTCAGACATTTAAGTAAAACATGAATATAATTACTAGATATATTGCCAAAACAACTGAGAATGAACATACAACTAAGTCCAGTCGGACGTAACAAGCTGCAAGTCCAAATTTGAATACACGACTAAATCCGAACGGACGTAACAAGCAGTGAATTCAACACAACTAATCTAATACAACAAATAACTAAGTCAAGAGTTAGCGTAATAAGTTAAGTGTTGTAACCTAAGTTAAAATACCAAAAACTAGAATAAACTAGGATTAAACTAGAAGAACCGTGAGTTCTGGACTAGATATGTGTGTTCTTAATTGGGTGTGAACTACCTTTGCACGTTAGAATATTGATTTCTATTTATAGAGTTATCACTTAACTGCTACACCGCCTTAGCTATCCACTTAGTCACGTTCTCCTTAAAATTCGGCCAACTAACCCATTTTCTGCTAGTGCATTAGTTACTTAAACATGACCTATCCACTCTATTGAACTAAAAGAACGTATGTCTTTACTTACTTGCTTCATTTATTCAACTTAACTATCACGTCCCTTAATTTTTGACAAACTCTGCTGGTGGGCCAGTTAACTGAACGTGATCATTTCGTGTTACTAATATGAAGGAACGTGTGTGTATAACTGCTATTTCACGTGTTTGACTGTTTCAAACACGTCTTCAACCATTTCCTTAATTTTCGGCTTAGCTGGGTGCCTTAATTGAGATATCAAGTGATATCTAGTTAACTGATGTAAACACTTAACCGAAAATTGCTCGACCCAAAATTAAAATTTTTGAATTTGAGTATAAACTCTAATATAACAAAAATTATTAATTACAAAATTTATTTCATTCTAAACTTTTATGTGTCATACAAAGTTTGAGTTTTAATATGCTGTCATTTGACCTCAATGGTCAAATTGTATATCTAATTTTGGAACGAAGGGAGTATGAGTTATCGAAATATAATAATTTTACATGATTAAAATAATAATGTTTCACAATTTCAAATCAAATAAAAATTTACTCTCCGAATTTTTATACTCTTTTTATTCATATTTTCTTAAAATGTCTATAAAAATCAATTTTTACATAATAAGAACATTAATCATATGCCCGCGTACCCTAACTCATACTAATATTCAAGAAAACGTACTGGTGTGATTGACCTACCTTTTGATTATGGAATTAAAGAAATGGAGCAAATACCAAGCAATGTAATCTCTGGTGTCAAGTTTTATATGCTCTTTTCATCTGCTGATTTTCTTGGGTTTGGCTTGTTATGCCAGGTTTTTCTATTATTTTTTTATTATTTTATTTTATTTTATTTTTGGGTCAATCTGAGGGGCGCACCAGTTGGGCATATTTGCAGAAATTAAATAGCCCAAGACACTCGGATTGGGCTTTTGGTCGGGATAGTTGGAGTACATTTCAATCCTGTCAGACCTCAACATTGGTCTTCATTTGGTTCTTGAATTTGATATGAGGAATTATTAAGCAACATCCGATTACTTCCTTTATATTTTTTCTTTCACTTTCCCGCTCTAAATTTAATAAGTAAAACGATATATATTACGAATATTTATGTTGACTTTTTGATTGTCAGTTACGTAGATAAATATTAGTGATAATTTTTTTGAAGAGATGTGTAATAACTTCCTGTCAATCTTATGTATTAATAAGTTTCGTAATTATAATTCGACGTAAATTTACCGTAATACATAGTATATAACTCATTTAATAGTGGTAGACTACAAAGAGGATAATAAGCGACAAAAAATAAGAGTTAGATAAATAATGTGTCCCTTGTTTTACCAACATAAAATAAGTAAACAGTAGGCATTGGTTTTCTATGGTTTTCCATCCTAAAGCTAGGAAGGGAGAATGAATTCTTTACACTTGTCCTTTCATCTTTCAATAAATTCATATCCTATTTACTGATATTATTCTTGATCTATAATTTGAGGAGCTTTTAACTTAGAAACAAGAAAATATGTTGGAGATATATGTGTCCTAGATTAAAGTTTCATCTGGTTAAGGGATTTGTGAAGAGGACTACTCTATTGTGTGTGGTCCATTTCCTCACTTTGACACTTGGTGTCATGAAAAAGAAAAAAAATTGTCCCTCATATTTCTTTATACACATGTTTATGTCAAAAATGGAAAGATAAATCAGGGTTGTAAACTAGTTTAATCAAATTATAAACGCATATTTATAAATTGGATGCGAACTCGACTCTTTAGTAAAAAAGTTAAGGTAAGCCTAAATAAGTCAGGTCAAGATTAAAAGGCTCTAGTTTAATTTAATAAAGTTTAAGAGAGTCAGAGTTATATTATACATATAATTAAGTATTATATGTATGTATTATGAACTTAAATTCACATTTATAATTTTATTTATTTTATATTAGGATATAATAATCAAGTTAATTTGAATCGAGTTTGAAGTAGTTACCTCTAAGCAAATTGAACTCATGCTCGACTCAATCGGTTAATTCAAATTAAGTTCAATGAGCTCACGAATAGTTCAACTCTTTTTCATCCTTAAATAAATCATAATAAAAAATGATATATTTCATCTCATCGTCTCTGGGCGACACATAAATGTACGTTGTGTTTCCCAATATATATGAGTAATTCAAAATTATAAGAAATATGTTATGAAAACAATGTGAAAGTTGATGATTCCATGGGTTAATGAGCCCAAGTTTTCAAAAGAAAAGCTACAAAAAGAATGCTACTAACAAAAATTGGAAATGAATAGTAGTATGGCCCCACCAACCCCGCCAAAATTATTTTGAAGTGAGCAGCCCAGCCCAGACAGCTGTTTCCTCCCAAATAAACCCAGACAGACTGCCCTTTCTTTATTTAGCCTTAAACTAATCCCCAACGTCCCCTCTCTTTTATTTTCGGACAAAACCAAAAAAAAAGTGACCGTTGCACCCAAATACCAAAACCTCATTTCAAATCTTATCATCCATTATAATCCCCTGCCCCTATTTGTATATCTCTCCCAAAACCCTCTTTCTCTCTCTAGAAACTCTGCAATCTCTCTCTCTCCTCCCCCGGTAGTCTGAACGCCCAAAAATGGTTTCGAGAATAATTAAGAGAACCCCAACAAAGACCATCAAAGATTGTCGAATGAGCCACCACAACCGCCGCCGCCGCAGGAAGTCTCCGATCAAGAATGCCGCCTCTGCCGCCTCTCGTGTTGTCACTTCCATCAACAAATCCATTTGCACATGCCACCGCCGCCTCATCAAGATCTTCTCCAAACTCGCCCGAATCGGAACCCCCAAAAGGTCTTCCCGTAAAAAAGGCTACCAAGTCCTCAAAAAAGTTCCCGCCCTTGACCACCAAGACATCCGCCGCGCCCTCTTCGCCGCGAAGCCCCTGCCGCCAGTAATTCCGCCGGAGAGGAAAACAGTGTTTCTCGATCTCGACGAAACTTTAATCCATTCGACTCCGGAAATACCGCCGGAAAAATACGATTTTGTTGTCCGGCCCGTAATCGACGACCAAAAGGTGGATTTTTACGTGTTGAAGCGGCCATTTGTGGACGAATTTCTTGAAAATCTAAGCAAAAAGTTTGAGATTGTTGTGTTTACTGCCGGAATTGAGGAATATGCGTCACTGGTGCTGGATAGGCTTGACCGGAGGAATGTGATTTCGCACCGGCTATATCGGGATTCGTGCAAAGAAATGGATGGGAAATTTGTGAAGGATTTGTGTGAATTGGGGAGAGATTTGAGGAGGGTTGTGATTGTTGATGATAACCCGAATTCATATGTGTTTCAACCGGGTAATGCAATTCGGATCCGGCCATTTACAGAGGATCTTGAAGATGGTGAATTAAGGAAGGTGATGGAGTTCTTTGAAAGGTCTGATTGTTATGAAGACATGAGGGATGCTGTTAAACAGTATACTGCTGAGGAGGGGGACAAAATGGCTGAATTTAAATTGTGATTTTTTATTTGATTTTATTTTTTTGAAATTATTTTGGTTTCTTTCTTGAGATTTAGTTAATTGAACATTAATTTTTGTTCAATTTGAATTTGTGAACGGAAACTTTGAAATAAAGTTCTAATGGAAAGTTTAGTTTAATTATGATCATCTCATGTATCAATTTGAAACCGTAGGAGAAGCATAGCAGAGCATTCACTAACACTTAAATCAAGCAGCACATGAACACCAGAAAGAGAAGAATCATAATATACTGAGATTGACAAAACTAGACTTCAAGAATCATGAAGATTATTACTACTACAACTGACCAAGGCCATGAGAAAGAGAAGGTTGAAGCCTTGAAGGAGGAGAGAGTGATAATTATACTTTGTAATTACTTTTAAATAGTATTTGATTTGTGCCAATGTATAAAAGAAACAAATAATGCCAACCAGATATTAGATTGATGACTAATATTCCCTCTGTTTTTTTTTTTTCAAAATTAGAGATACTTGTTGACTTTTTAGGGTTTCGAAATATTAAGATTTAAAATTAATATGAAGTTATTTATTTTTTAACTGTGAAGTACTGTTAATTATCAATTTTGTTATTTTTAAAACTTAAACAAAATTATATTAATTTTGAGTTTTAAAATTTTATAAATTAACCTTAAAAAGTTAAATTGTATATTTAATTTTGAAAAAACGGAGGTAGGATTATAATTAAAAATTCTAAAATTTTTTAACTTTCAATTACAAGTGTTGTTTCACCAGTTCATTGATATTAAGTATTCATTAGAATATTAGTTATTCTTTGTAACTGAAAAATTATTGATGTTGATTCTAAAATTCATTGGTACCCGTAATTATTATTCTTTCATAAGTAAGGACCTTTAGAAACAACGGAAAAGTACTTTTTGAACCTACAAGCATTTAAGGCTCCGTTTGGAAATCGAAAAATGCAGAGAATATATATATATATATGTGTAAGTATATTTCAACAAAAATAAATATATCCATCTATACTTTTTAAAAAATCTAACAAAAATAATGTGAAAATATAGTGTAATTGTTTTTTTCAAAATGCTCTAATAAAATTTCAAATATTTATCTTTTCACTTAAATTTTCTAAATTTAAAACAAAGTCAAAGTCAATAAATAAAATAAAAATACCCTTTTGGATTAATGAGAAACCTAACCAAACAAGGCCTGCGTGCAGTGATAAACAAACAGAAACTAGAGACGGGGGTAACACTCAAAAACAGCTTTATGCAATCCCTCCTTTGAATCGATAGCTGCACAGATGATTTAATACTAGCAAATAATGGACCTCAACAAAAGTCATTTCAAATCTCATGCCCAAGGCCAAACTGAGGCGTTGGAGTCTAGGGTTTCTAGTTTATCCATCAGCGATCGACTCGATTCCAGCTTTCACCCGGTAATTCATCGCTCAATTTGTAGATTCCGTATATTTTTTCCCTCAATTCATTGATTGATTGATTCTGAGTTTTGTATTATTTCAAGTATTGGACTGCAGATAGAAAGACCTCTTTCTTTTTTCAATTTTTTTTAAAAAGCTTTATTTGCTAATTTTACTAAATTTGATAGGTCTTAAGCATTATTATTATTATTATTATTATTATTATTATTATTAGTTTGCATTTAAATAACATATGGGAAGTTCCATTTTTTTGGGTATACAATAATCTGAATTTAGTTGAACTGATAGTTAAAGCTTTGGAGAGCAACTTACATTTTTTTTTCCTTTCTGCTTTTTTTAGAGAGATAGATAGAGAGAGTGGCTGTTCTTGTTGCTGGTTTGGTTTTGTCAAGTTCATTTTTTTTATCCTTTTATTGATTATCAGAACTGTTCTTTTACTGCTTTGTTTGATGCTAATGACAGGATTGCCAGAGCTTCGAGAAAGATAGAGAGGGCAATGATTCAAAACCCATGTCTGGTTTTATGAGCCAACCGATGGCTAGAATTGAAGGATATGAACCTGAATTGTCCCAACAGGCCCAACATTCAAGGGAGGAAATTGATTTGACAAGAGATTTGATGAATCAACAAGTGATTGCAACTAAAGAGTGTAATATAATACCTGAATCCTCAGGGTTTGGGAGTGATGAGAGTAGAATATTTGAGGGTCAAGAGATATATAAAACTGAAGACTGTATGCCCATGTTGCCTCAACACGCGAGGGTGGAGGATAATAAGAATCGTGATTTTATGATTTCATTAATGGCTAAAACTAAAGATTGTGATACTTATTTATCTGAGCAGAGCACGGTGGTGGAGAATGATGAGAGTAGTTGTATCATTGGACAAAAGATGGCTAACTCTGAAGAATGTGATGCCAAGCTACCTCAATGCACACATGAGGAGAATGATGAGAACAAAGGTTTCATGAGCCAAATCATGCAGCAGCAAGTGGCTAGAAGTGAAGAGTGTGTACCCAAAGCATGTCAATACACGAGGAACAATAATAATGAGAAGATTGCTTTTGTTGGCCAACAAATGGCCAAAGCTGAAGACTGTGATATCAATTTACCACAATTTTCTGACGACAATAGTGATCGGAGGGTAGAACCGAATACATGTCATCAGAAACGAGGGAAGTACTTCTACTATGACCCACCACTTTCTGAAGAAACTGGGGTCTGGATACCTGTATCCGTGCCTCCAATGTCAGAAAGTGAGCATGAAGAGTGGACCAAAGGCTTCTGTTCAAATGGAGGTTCCTTCCCTGAAGAAGACATGGGTTGGGGCAATTTATCTGTGGAAGATAAAGAATTGACCATGTGGGATGTAGTTGTAGAAATGCTACTTGTGGCTAGAGGAAAAGTGAATGCTTTTGCTTCTGGTGATATTCCGAACATTTCATGGATATCTAGCCACATTATTGACCAAGCTTGGAAGGAGATGGCTCAAACTCTTACAGAGGCCAATTATAGTAAAACCCAGGAAATTCTTGAAACAGAGCCACCTAAATGGTTGCCTGATAGTGCAGCTTCTGCTTGTATGCTGTGTAATGTGCGCTTTCACCCTATCATGTGCAGCAGGCATCACTGTCGGTTTTGTGGAGGAATATTCTGCAGTGAGTGTACCAAAGGAAAGAGTTTGTTACCAGAAAGATTTCGTATTATGGATCCACAACGAGTCTGTGATGTATGCTGTGTGCGTCTTGAGTCTGTCCAGCCATGGTTAATGGATCAAGTAAGTCGTGCCGCACAGTTGCCAACCCATGATTTGACAGATTTGAGTACTTTAAGATCCTGGCTTAATTTTCCATGGGGACAGTCCATGGAGTATGAGATTTATAAAGCCACAAATATAATTCGTGGTTATAATCAGGTAAGAGATAGGTTCAGTTTTATTGTGAATCATGTATTCAATTTATAAAACTAGGCTATGTAGTAGTGTTTCTACTATAGTGATGAACCATCATAATATTGGTTCCATTTTTATAATAAATTTCATTCTGACTTTTAAACTTTGTCTAGCTTCTATTACGCAAGAAAACTTTTTCTGTTAGCTTTAGGTGTTCCTCTCTCCAAATAGTGTTGAAAGAGAGAATCTTCTGCATTCGTAACTTTGAGAAAGCAAATAACTATTCCTGCCACTGGTCTTTGATTGAAATAATGTAATGGTATGAATGACTTTCTTTAATCATATAGCTTTTAGATTTAATAGGTTTGAAATGACTTGTAGGGCCTGTCCTTGGCTGGAGGCCTTAGGATGTGTTGCTAAAGAAAATTGGAAATTTGGTCTTGATGTTGTTATGGTTAATGATTGTGATAAAAATATATTATGCTCACAAGGAAACTATGCATTCTCGTACCTGAGAATGTCGCACATTACATTAAATTTTGAAAATTTTATTTCTTAGGTTGGTTCTCTGAGACCCGAGAAGTCGATTCCAGATGCTATTTTGCGACAAGCAAAAGGCCTGGCAATACTTACTGTCATGAAAGTTGGTGTGATGGTTACCTACAATATTGGAACAGGACTGGTGGTTGCTCGTAGGGAAGATGGATCATGGTCTCCACCATCTGCCATTTCTTCTTTTGGTGTGGGGTGGGGTGCTCAGGTAACTAATTCACATTTGTTACTTTCTTTTCCAACTTCAAATTTCCTGCTTGAAATTATTATCTCTAACTAAATTTAATGGTATAAAGAGGATTTGAGGGCATGCATTGCCTTCTGATCCTAATAACTAATCTAACTTCTAACCTTTTTTACGCTGCTCAAATGTCTCGTGTTTATTATCAAGCTTATTGACAGAAGTCATGAAAGAGGAAGAACGAAGAAATTCCCATCAGCAAAAAGGATGAATACTATGATTTTGTTTCCTTAGAATATAGGAATTTCGTGTTTTGTTAATAATTAAACTTCATGCGTTCAATTTTTAAATATATTTCAATTATATGACACTATTTGGAAGTTCATTATTTATCTTGTTTCTGCAATTCATTCATTTTATCACCAAGACCCTTGGTAGAAAAGTATCCCTCCATAATATTTAGTAAGTGAGCTGTTATGCCACGTTCTTTTTGTTATCTGAATTTTGTTCATTTGCAGGCTGGAGGTGAATTCACAGACTTCATAATTGTATTGAGATCTAACGATGCTGTCAAGACTTTCAGTGGCGATGTGCATCTTTCAGTTGGAGCTGGTTTGAGTGCAGCTGTTGGCATTGTAGGGCGGACAGCTGAAGCTGATGTACGAGCTGGTACTGGTGGCTATGCTGCTTGTTATACATATAGTTGCAGCAAAGGTAGCTGTTTCATCTGAGTTAATTATTATAAGTTAAAACATTACATATTCTTATCATAACGATATCTTATATAGTTATATATTACCTAAGTGATAGTCTAATTTTCTGATGTCCAGATAATTGAGGTTGTGTTCTTGTTGTTGTCTTATCACCTTTCGGCTTTTACAGTCTGTCACTTTACGTTACTAGAGGACTTCAATCGTCTTTAGGGAAAATGGCTGATTTAAATCGTTAAGCTGGAAGGATTACTCTACTTTAGGACGTTGAAAGACATTACTGGGGGATGCATCCCCAGTCTGGCATCCATTTAACATGGGTGGTTGTTGAATATGATGATGTAGAGTTTCTGATTGTTTTTCTGTGTTTAGTTAAATGGTGTTTCAATGCAACAATTAGAATGACGTTACACCATTTTAGGTCAGCCGCTGATTCTAATCATCAGACCGGGTGGAAACTGGTAAAGCTATCTAATTATTATCTATATTCTATATCACGTGTTTAAACTGGAGGGCATACGACCTAGCCTCTCATCCTCTCTTTTTTGTCATTTGAGCCCATATTGTTATGTTGACCAACCCATATCGTTATTTTACTCAACTCTCTGTTATGGCTTTTATCTCTTTTTTTATTGATCTTCTTAAGTCCTCCTTTGTTCATTAATCAAACATAAACTGGCAAGTTTCTGTAGGTGTACTACTCCTTGCATAATACAGTCTTGTCATACATAGAGCAGAATAAGCCTCCTCTGTTATTCTCTTGAAATCTCTCTTCTACATTTCCTTTGCTGGCTCAGAATGTCGATATTTTTTATAATTAAAACATTGAAATCACTTGTGAGATGAATTTGGTTGATTTCCCATGTCTAAAAGTTAATAGTAGTTGGTTTGGTAGCAATTGTTTACTATAAAACATCATGACAAAGTTAAATATTGATACAGATGGTTGCACTCATTGTATCAAGGATGTATGGGGCAATTAAATTAGCAAATATGGTAAAAATATCAAAGTTAAGTTTAATAATTGCTGACTTGCCAAAAAATAAAATTTTGAATAATTATTGAAGTAATATGATGAACTCATCTGTATTATATGCTCTTTGCTCTTCAAAGTTTATATCTTCTGGTTACATTTCTTTTCTGCATCCATTCATTTTATAATGCAGGGGCATTTGTTGGATGCTCTCTAGAAGGGAGTGTAGTCACAACCCGTGTGAAAGAAAATTCCCGATTTTATGGTAGCCAGTCATTGAATGCATCTGATATTCTTCTTGGCTCATTACCGAAGCCGCCTGCAGCTGCAACTCTCTACCGTGCACTGGCAGATCTGTATCAGAAGCTTGATGTCTGATTGCTTGTGTTGAAATTGAAGTCATCGTTTGAACTACTTCGAGGAGCTGGAATGGGGAGCATAAATCCTCGGACTGTAATTACTTTGTTTATTCATTCCTTCTATTCTATGGTCTTCGGTACTTATTCCATGTAAATAGTTACTCAATTGATGTACATCAAATCTTTGGGGGACAGAAGGAAAGGTTCTGTAAATTGAATTCGGATTGATAAATACTGGGGCATAACACCTCATTGGTATCTCTATTTGTATATATGGGTTGAATTGTTTCAGTTCTCTGCTGATAAAAAACAAGTGAAATAAAAGAAAAAAAAATGAAAATTGGCACTAGATGTTTACTTCTCTCTTGCTACCTTATACTTCCCAACGCCCGACAATAATGTGCAGAAAATTATGTTTCTATATAAATTAGTGTATTTAAGAAAATTGGCCCAAGTTGTATACTTCTCTGGCTACACTCACTGTTGGCATATTTGAGGTTGGGTTACAAGAATAATTTTCATACTAGCATTCTTTTGCTTTTACTCGCTCTTTTGTCAACTTCAGCTAATAATATTTGTGGCCCAGAATCAATGTTAAATCCTAACTCAGGCATGCAATTCGAACTGATAGTCTTTAGTTTAAGTGTTTTTGCTGGCCTAATACAGCCATACAGGAAGTACAGAAGAAGCATATTCCCACTTTCTTCTCCCACCTTTTTGCACTTGACCACGAGATCTCGTTGTTAATGGAGTTGAGGGTGCTTGAGCACGGCAGAAAACCTGCTACATGCTGCTCTATGTTGTTTCTGGTCCAATGGAGTAGCCATAATAACCCCTTCCGTCCAATTGGCAATATTCAATTGGATCTTCAGCTAATTTACTTTGTAATTATGCCTTCCGTTCCATAAAAAAAATAAAATAAAATAAAAATAAAGGGGAGGGGGGTTTATTTTCCAGCAAATTTTGTTGGGACTCATTTGTGGAAGTATAGTAATCTTGGCCAAACAAAATTTGCTGGAAATTGAGTTACATCATCAGGTAGATGAAAATGAGTTATCTGTCGGCTCTAGAAAATGGGGTGCATGCTTTGTAGGTTCACTGCACCACAACCCTTTATCACCAAAGGGGACAGGGACAATTTTGATTAGTACTCATCTTCCATTACAAAGCAAGTGTGCACTAGTCAATTAATCAGTCATTTCAGATCAACTGAATATCACTGTGGTAATAACAATAATTAAAATGGCAGCCTGGAAGAATAATTCTGCTCCCTTCGCATTGATCGAAGTGGATTTTGTCATCATTGGCACCGAACACTAGTCTAATTTACAGTGAAATCTCTCTCCGTTCTAAAATTAGATATAAAATTTTAAAATGACTACTTGTTATGAAGATTTTTACTTGTACAAGCTAAAAAAAATAATAATTGTGGCATGATAGTATTCAATCTACTTAAAATACAAATAATGACATGTCAAAAATTTCATGTCACTATATAGCTAAAATTATAATCGTATTTTTAATTTTAAAATGGACTAAAAAGAAAAATGTATCTTTATTTTGAAAAAGAGGGAGTACTTAAATACTGAATGAGCAAGCTGGAACACACTAACAGAGCATGAACATAACCAGAGAAATGTCAAGGTAGTCAGAATTCAAGAAATCAGTTAAGCTTGACATACAAAATCCACTTTCAATACAAAATCAAAATCACACTGAACAATCAGTATTGGTGTATCCGTGATGTAACCAAAAACTTATTCAAAAAATGAAAAAATGAAGAAAAAAGAAATAAGAAATAAGACGTAAAGTCTCTTACACAAGGTTAAAAGAGCCACTACATGAACTATTATAACTTAATTTATACTTTTCCTTTTCTGAAAAAAAAAAATAAAGAGAGGAAAGAAAAGGAAAAAGAAAAAGAAAAAAACAGCTGCTGTTGCTACTCTCTGTATTTAATCTTCCCTGGTCTGCAAACCAGAAAACCTCCAATTCAGAAGTTTCAACAGAAGAAGAAGTCACTGGCTGATGTTTGCACAAGGAAATATAGAAACAAATTCAATTAACATAAAGGATATTTCTCCTCCTTCCTTCTGCCACATATGTCTGTCTACCTGCAATATCAAATACACCATTACTGACAATACAAAGGTTAATACTACCAACCAAATGGAAAATAAAGAAAGAGAGAATGACCATACTGCATAAGATTAGGAACAGATGCACTATTTACCTGGTGCTAGGGTTTCCAAGGGTAAGCTCAAGATCATCTGAGACACATTCTTCATGAATCCTCTCTCCTTCCCATGGTTTAACTAGCCCCTTTGTATTACTACTGCCAAATGCAAACTCGGAGGAAATTGCATCAGACATCGGAACATCTGCTGTCTGATCAAAACCTGCAGCCACTGCCGGAGAACATGTTCCACTTTGTCCGGGAGTCCACATCCGAGACCCTCCACCTGAAAACGCCTCTCTGAAGCCAAATGGGTTTGGTGATACAAGGCTGAATGTGGGAGATGATGCCCCATCTTGGGGAGTTTGAACACCGGATAACCACCCTGAATCAGGTGGGGTCTGACGGCCAGGGCTTGGTGGTGTGGAAGACGGTAGGAAAGGATAGTGCTGGCCAGCCCAGGCTGGAACCGCAGTTGGATCATCCCAATGATCCTTCATTCTAGGAGTTCGAGCAGTAGGGGAGCTTAATGGTGGAGTCACAGGCGCACTTATAGAACCTCCAGGAATGTAGAGATGGAGGGGGAACTTAGAAGAAGAAGGTGATGAGCCAGATGAGAGATTTTTCAGCCACGGAATAAGGGAGTTGGGGTCAGCATTATTATTAACACTGGCAGTGTAAATGGATGAGATTGGGCTGGGAAAGGAAGACGAAGCAGGGCTAGGATTGTAGGAAGTACACGGACTTGGTTGGTATGACGAACAAGGACTAGCTGATGCTGAGCCACCCATAATATCCATGCGTTCCACAGGCTTGCATCCCTTTAGAAAAGCAAAGATGATTAGAAAAAGCAAAACATAGTTTACATATTTTGTTTTATGTAGTCCGTAGCTAACATTCAGGTATTATTTTTTGATAAGTGATAGTTAACACTAAGGTATACAAGTAGACTTGAAAGTGGGCACTTGCAAGGAATTCAACAGCTGCCAAATGCAAAAATAAACTGCAAAATTGAACTTCCTTGGCGTGCTGACTATGGTTATTGGTTGGCCCTATGGATGCGGGACACTCAAATGTACCTTTTTTCGGTTTCTGTTTACTTTATTTTGTGAAAATAGTGAATCCTCTATCAGTTCTTTTACGCTTTGCATCTTAATCAATTGCCACACTCGCACACAAAAAAAAGAATGAGAAAATTAGGACGGGAAGGATCGAACCCTAACTTTTGCCATATGTAATTTTTAATCTTTCATGATCAAGACTGATTCCTTTCAAGTTAAAGGTCGAGTAGCATTACTCTGGAATTATATAATATGGAAGTATATATTCTTCTACACATAGTGCCTAAAAGAGAAAGTTTTAGAATCATAATGGTCACTTTAAAATGTGTTACTCCGGCTATGAAGAAGCACTCTATAAACTGAAACTCTTGGTCAAGGCTTCATGGAATATAAGCCTTCAGCAACATCCACAACTTGTTTGTTTAAATTGGAGTAACAATAAGTCAGCATAAGAAGAACTGGGGCCCACTATTTGACGCACTGTAAAAACTCCCTCGATTCCAAAATTACAAATACATATTTTTTTAGTTCTTTCTAGAATTAGATATACAATTTTATTTTTAGACTAAAAAGTGAAATGAAATTCCTAACTTGTCATTACTTATATTACTCCCTCCGTTTCTTTTTAATTGACCTTTTAGAAGAAAATACAAATATTAAGAAATACAATTAATGATTAAAATGAGTATAATATTTCAATATTACCCTTAAAAATTCATGGGAAAAAGATGACAGGTAAACAAATTAATATTTAATGTAGGGATAATATGATAAATTAAGTCATTAATGCTTCCTTAAAATTTACAAACCACGAATAAAAAGGAACATAGAAAGTACAATAAATTAAATAATTTATGTCATCACCACTGCAACATTTTCAACAAATATTACAGATATATTTGAAAACAAAAATTAGACTTTCATTTTTTTTAAATATATCTAATCAAATCAAAAAGTTAAACCAAATGCCCTTAAATTCAAATAGCTGAAACGATAAAATCAGAATGATGAATCACAATATCAGATAATGAATCGCAATCCTTGCACAGTACCTTAAATAACAATATTAAGTTGAGCAGGGCCCACTTGGACCCACTATTGTTGTTTTTATTCTCAACCTCCAGTGTCCACATATGGTGCAAGAGTTTTTTCATATTGAACAAATTCTTGACTTCTCTGAGTACTAAAAAAGAAATTTAGAGTGGAAGAAAATTAGTGGGGGGGACCATTAAGATGGCGATTTTGTAAAAAGTTTAAAATTATGATGTCAACAATAATTATACTGCTCCACACGGCACGTTACCGCTCATCCAACCAGCTTCCCAGAGTCGATATGAATTCAATATAACCCCACACGCTCTATAGCTTAATCAAAGCTTAAAAAAGGGAACCCAAAGATTATATATGTATTTTATATATATATTGAATGATATCAAAGTGGAAAAAAAAACTATTGAACCAATAAGAATGTGAAAGAGGTAATGAAAACATAAAATGAAAGAAATGTTTGTATGGCATTTAAAAAGAAATTAATAAATAAAAAGAAAGAAAGCAAAAACAGAAATGGCCCACAAGCCATACACAACCAGGGGCGTAGGATAGAGTAGGCTAAGTGGGCTACA
This sequence comes from Aralia elata, assembly GCA_034770075.1. Lineage (NCBI taxonomy): Eukaryota > Viridiplantae > Streptophyta > Magnoliopsida > Apiales > Araliaceae > Aralia > Aralia elata. The sequence goes on along the minus strand of CM068379.1, from coordinate 71,346,374 downwards.
GCCTGGCCCAAAAAAAAATAATTAAAGCATTAGTACTCTTCATTCTTCAATCAGCCTGGCCCAAAAAAAATATATTTTAACATTAGCAATTTAGCAGCAGGCCAGCAATCCTTTCATAGTTCCATTCAGCAGGCTAGCAGCTAATTTAGCAGCAGGCCAGCAATCCTTTCATAGGGTACCAGTTCGTTAGGTTGCTTAAAATGTTATATTATGAATATAAAATTCTAATTTTTTGTGTGTTTATTATAGTTCACTTAATTTTGGCATTATAATATTCTTAGCCCGCCCCCGCTAAAATTCCTGGCTACGCCCCTGTACACAACCAAAAAGCCCATGCGATCCCACGCTTAAGTTGAAAAAGTGTCACCCGGAATCTCGGATAAAGAAAACATCTATTCAATTACTTTATCAAATGACTGAATTGTCCTCCAGAAAGATGCAAGATAGGCAAGGACTGTTTGGGAGATAAAATCAGGCTGAGCTGAGCCGAATTACTGTTATGTAAAGATCATCCCTTGAAATGAAAATTATTGGAAATCATACTATTGTTTGTAGACTGTAAAATTTGTTAGATTGATCGAAGAAGATGAGTGGTACCTAAAAGACCAAAATGCCCAATTTGAAAATGTATTAATTTTACATTACATATTGCGAGATAGGGGGAAGGAATTAGAGAAGTGGGAGGGGCAATGTTGCTGCCGCGTGACTTTTGCTCAGTTTCTCTCTCTTTCGTCAGAGAGCTCTCAGTTCCAGATAATCTGTATCTATGAATGCATTTGTTAATTGGAAGGAAAGAGAATATTTTGTATTTCGTGCAGAGCAGCTAATGATAAATCACTCACAGGTGAAATATGGAAGTGAGCTATCCATAAGCCTAGCCTAGTATAGGACACAAGTGCACGGACAAATCTGAGCCGTCCACCAGTTATACCAAGCCATCTGTCTAGACTTTAGAGAAAGAGCTATGATCTGCTAGCTAGACTGCAAGAGTGCGCCGAATGCGCACAGCACAATTTTAATATTCATAGAATTATAGGTTCAGCTAACGTATACCGACTACCAGAGGCGTACGCTAGTATGCAAGATCCAGTAAGATACTACTCGGAAGTCAGAACTCTAAACTCTAAACCTGTTATTAGATCAATCTTAACACAGGCCTAAAAAATAAGGCGCATGTTAGCCTATAGCACAAAAGACGAATGCCGAAATAGATAGAGATAGAAGAGCATCCATCTCCGTGAACATCAACAGCTCTGGAGTGCCTCCATCATCGCGTAATCATACATCAGATGACCACAGCGTACGTTAGCCAAGAGATTGAAACGGCAAATCTCAAATTTCACCATTTCTGAAAACTAAAACGAATTGCTGAAAATCGAACCGAATCCTTGATCTGGAAAACTATCAAAACTTCTTATATTCACTCACATACTAATAACATAAGTAATCACCAAAACATCAGACCTAAAAAAATTCTACAATCACTGTTACATAAAGAGAGCGAATTTGAATATAAATCAATTACCTTCCTGTAAGTGGTGCCATCTTCCTCAACAGTCCAACCGGCCTCATCACATAAAGCCTTCAGGACCTCGTTGTTGTCACAGTGCTTCGGCAGCTTATAGTTACCGTACATCCTCAGTCCGGCGAAGATCTTGGCCGCGATGGCTCGCCGGCGCCGCTCCCTCCGCTTGTTGTTCTCTCTCTCCTTCCATGTCGGAAGCCTCGACCCCGACGTCATAACACGGCGCCGCTCACCGGTCCGTAAAACGGAAAACTCCGGTTCTTAGTTTTCAACAGTGTGAAACCGGATAACTGGACTGAACCGGATTGGTGGATTTATATTTTTTTTGGGTTTTGGTGGAACTGGGAGTCAAATAAATGATGAGCAGAGAGAAGGTGAGAGCTAAATATAGTGGGTAGTTGTGTTTGGCCCTGGAAGTTGAATATATTACGAAAGAGGACAGAAATTATAAGCTGGAAATGAGGGTCGTGCACGTGTTTAGTCTTTTATAAAAGAGAGTGGGGTAGTTGCCAAGAAAGAAAGTCGAACATGTAATTGTAATTGTAAACACAGGAAAATAGCTAGCAATAGCAATCGGCCTAGTGTAGTGGTTTGTTTGGCTGAATGAAACGGTCTTTTCATACTACAGCCCTTGGATATTTTAAAATTGAATCCTAGCCCTTCATTTCTTTAATAGCTTGGCCACGGTAAATTATTATTTACTATCTATCTATCAATATGTTTTAAACAACAATATGTATTGGCGTGAAGTTTAGGGGGAGTATACTTAAGGGGTCATAATCAAGTTGAAAAATAACAAGCACATAAGAGTAATTTAAGTTATTTTAAATTTGAAGTATTATTGTACAACCTTGAATATTAAAAGGTCAAGTATTATTGTACAACCTTGAATATTAAAAGGCTAGATTTAATAGGATCATCCGATAGGCTCATTTAATGAAGGAAAGTGATATTTTCATATTATTTTTTTGATATTTTCACTGCCTATATATTAGTCAATAAAATTGGACACATCAGTTAATATGTGAGCCATATATGTGAAAATATTATTTTCCTTTAATAAACTAGCCGAGTTAAGTTTTAATTGAACTTAAGTGTGGCAAGTCCAATTCAGTGAGTTATAGAATATATTTGCGAAATTGTAATTGATTCAAAAATGTGATTGTTGATTCTGATTAATACTTTTATCTATAACCAGTAAAACAATTTGTATTTGGTAAAAAGGAAAAACTTACATTAGTAAACTACAGCTTCAGTTAAGGACGTTCAATTAGTGAGTGAATGTTTGTAGCCCGGCTTTGGGGAAACACTACAAATAATTTACTGATTCACGTGACATTGAATATGCTAACTACCTACATCACCTTGAACCAACAAACTTAAGAAATTTCTACAAGTCCTCTTTCCAAGCATTGTGCATTAGGAACCGCAAGCACCTTCAACAAAATTATGCACCATATACGTATATACGGTCCGAATCTTAAGCTCATTCTTTATCCGACTCACTTAAGCTCACCCCCCTTTAGCGACGGACTTGGCGACGGTTCAGTCATACAACCGTCGTCTATACTTTTAGCGACGGACAACATATAGCGTCGCTAAAAGTATAGATGACGATTGTATGACCGAACCGTGCCCGGGTCCGTCGCTAAAGGAGGGTGAGATTGGGTGAGTCGGATAAGAGGTGAATTTAAGATCCGGACTGTACATACATACATATATATATATATATACATATATATATATATATATACAGGGAGGATCAAGAGCATACCACTTATATAAACATACCAAGCATACCTATTTAGCGACGGACCGGGTGACGGTTTAGTCCGTCGCCAAAAGTTCGGTCCGTCGCTAAAAGCTATAGCGACGGACCGAACTTATGGCGACGAATTAAATCATCGCCCGGTCCGTCGCTAAAGAGAGTATGCTTGGTATGTCATATAAGAGGGTATGCTCTTAATCTTCTCTCTATATATATATATCCAAAAAAAATCACATTTCACGTATCCATATGATTTTAAATGTTAGTTTTTTTATAAGAAAGTCATTCGCATCGATTCTCAGGTATTTTATTTATTTATATTTGAAACACTAGTTCTCATAAGTTTTAAATGTACACCAGATAAATCTCTCCGAGTCCTAAGTATATGTATATAGTTTTATATAAATGATCTAAACCTACTAAAAACACATATCATAACATTTTGCACAATTCTTCTGTTCTTAACATAATTGATGAGAAATGGTTAGGACCAAAACTTACCTCAATAAATAATAATAGTTGTTAAATTGTTTTGACAAGTGAATTCTAATTTTGATGCAACCTGCAAAGATGAATGAACTATGCTTTGAGTGCAACACTTAAAATTTCATTTCCACCAGAATTCAAAGCGGTAAAACAGGTTTTCTTACCAAACAAAACAGAAATGATGCCATATTTTCCCATCTTTTCTTTCATTGTCATTACTCTATTTTGAGTTTTATTCTTGTCATTAGATTTTGTAGATGGAGGGGATTTTATAGAGATTGGTCATTTATTACTTGATGTGTCATGCGCCTGAAATGTTCTAAGTTAAAGCGCTCTGTTTTTTCTTTGGAGCTTGTTGTTGTGGTTTATTATATCTTGAGAGAGGAATGCTAGGATACATGGGGATCCAGCCAAACCTGTTGTCTGCCTTGGTCGTGAAATTATTCACATTATTAAATGTAAACTCCATAGCTCTAACACGTTTCAGAAAAATGTTGTTACTTCTGGTTATAATCATATGTTGATTACAAATCTAATATAACATTATTATCATAGGGCAAGTCCTATGATGGTCATGATATATTTATTCTGGGGTATGCTCCATGTATTTTGTACTTTTTTTTTCCTTTAATACGCATTTAATTTAGCAAAAAAAAATGATGCCAAATTATGGTCACAAATATGAGAACATGTTTTCAGTTATATAGTAGGAAGGAATATTTATAGAACTCTCAAACTCTATCGTTATCCCATCTGGGTCTGGCCCTGCAAGTAGAAGAAGCCCATTTGAGGTTGGGCCACTTTCAGTATGAGACTGATATCTAACCAGACTTTGGGACCACAGGATTTAAGTTGCAGCTTTTACTGAGTCTCTGGACGATTGACTTGACTACATTGTTTGACAAGTCTTTTTTTCTTTTTTTCATATCAATAATATGGGATTTGTTTTTTTTTAAGTTAATTTGAAATATTTTAAAATTTTAAATTAATACAATTTAGTTTAATTTTAACGATACATTTATAAGAATTATAAACTATTGAATTATCACTACTAATTTCAAGATTTATTGTTTTAAGAAGTTATGAATATCAATTTTAAATATGAAATTATCTCCAGTTAACTTTAGAAAGTCAAACTTAATCTTATATTTTAAAACGATAAATGTATTTCTTTTCTATGGTAGCAATGACATTCATTTCTCTTTCACGTGTGCACCGAATAAATCTATGACGTCAAAACGTATCTACAAAGTAGAGTTTTTCTTTCCGCGTGTATTTTAATTTGTCCCTATACTCATTATATTTGAGCAGCTCTTTCAACGTTTAAACTCTATAGTCACCTTATATTTTTGACAAAGTTGAATAAACTTATATTTCCTTTTACCTCTTTCCAAAGAATAAATATATAAAAAAAAATACAAGAAAAATATAAAATTCTCCTCCCCAAGTTCCACCCGAAGGCTCTAGAATTTAATTTATATTAAACGAAAGGAAAATGTTGGGAAGGTTAGAACCTTTTATACATTTTTTGATCAGTCATTGATAGAGAATATATTTGATTAAATGAATAATTAGGTGAAAATAAGGTTATAATAATTAGATTAAATTGACACGCTGAGGTCATACCATGCGTATGAATCCATTTCTGTCTAGTCAAAATGCATAATGCTATTTTCTTTTCCTAAAACATAATGGGAAAAAAAGAAAAGAAAAAGAAATTGAGATTCATTTCACATTGACTTTGTTCTCTTTTTCTACGTTGTGACAAAGAAATATTAAATATTTGTATATAGTAATCATGATATTGAGTATTTACTTCTAAAGGTATTCGTTAAGCGTTTACTTTCTTTTATTTAGATTATCTAAAAGTATAACTCTGCGTAATAGGATTACCTAATTAGATTACCACATTTAACAAGGTGTGGTAACACTTTTTTTTATATATAATTAAATATAATAAATATATTCTAACAATTTTTATGGCAACATTTCCAAAAAAATATAAATAAAATTAAGAGATAAATAAATGTTATAGTTAACAAGTGCCCTTAGCCACTTGGATATAAAGAAACAATTGTTATATGTCAACTAGGACAAACAGCTTAAAAGGGGAAATTTTTCCTCACAAATTTGGCAGAAACCATTTTTACTAAGCAAAACGTTTCGGCTTCCATATTTTTCAATTAATGTTTTGCTACGACATTTGTTTGTTTTGTGCATGCAAGTTGTTGGGAATACACGGCTCATATATATTCATCTGAAACTATATTTTAACTCAAAAAATTAAATTATTAGGTTCAATCTTTTTCAAAGTTGTTTTTGTTTGTAATTTTATGTATATAATAAATTCACAAAAATTCATAAATAAAATAAAATAATTATATAATAGAAGATTTTTAGAAAATGTTTGGGATTAAGCAGGCAAACCTGTTTATAATTATTTTTAAAAAACAAAAAGTATTTGATAATTTTATTTTAAAACTGTTTATAATCACTTTTTATTAAAATAATCAGAAACTCTAAATTGTTGAAAAAGAAAATTTTAATTGTTAAATAATTTACATATTTTAGAATTACATATCGAAACATAAAACTCTATTTCTATGCCTCTAGATTGTTATAATTTAATTTAGAATGACAAGATGATCCGGTTAATATTTTTGAGACATGCATTGAACTTTACTAGGCTTGATTTTTAACTTGAGTTGGTATATAAAAGAGTGATAAGATCTCAACTTTAGACGTTACTCAATTTGAACCCAAGTTCTTACCTATTTCTTACGTTCATAATTCGGAGAGAGTATTACGTTATTTGCTGGCCATTTCTTTTTATAAGAAAATATTTTGACATAATTTTCTTATAAAAAAATAAATTAACTTTGAAGTTTAATAAGTAAAATTTATATATAAATATTTTTTTATGTAAATCTTAATATTCAAAAGAAAGATCAATAAAAGAAATAATATTAATTTCTTAATTTTTAGGACAAAGAGAGAGTTAAGTTATCTTGTGAACACTTATTATTCCAAGTTAATTGTCCTCTTTTTCAAGATTTTAATATTATAGTATCATCTTAATTTTCAACTTACTTATTCTTATTTAAAAAATAATAATTACGGTGTCATAACATTACATGATATTGATACATCATTATTCTCTTAAAAATGAATCGAGAAAATTTGAATACATAAAATAGATAAATTAAATTTCATAGCTTTTGATAAGTTTTATTTATTTATTTATTTATTTTCTTGATAAAATTTAACGTGTAAAATAAAATTCATATTTATTTTTTTCTTTAAAGCTGACTCTCAATAAAGAAAACAAATAATGATGAATGGTTAAAAATTAGGATACAAATTAAAATAAAATAAATACGCTTATTTTAAAAAATCTTAAAATAAAAGGAGCTCACTAAAATTGAGGAGAAAATAATACTCCCTCCGTCCCAAATTAATTGTTCAATTTTGACCTTTTAAAGTCAAATTGACTATTTTTAAAACTAATCTTTTTACTATTTTTGCTAACATATAGGTAAAGATATTATAACCAAAAGAAAGTATATACAATTTATTACTAATTTTAATTTTTATAATTTTAGAAATATATTTATATATGCTTAATTATTAACTTTAAAAATAGTCAATTTGACTTAAAAAAATCTTAGAAAAATAATTAATTTGAAACGGAGGGAGTGCCGTAAATTTAGAAATGCTTGTAAGTATCCCAATAAAATGTGGGCCCAGTGTCAAAATATAACTACAGCCACCAAAGCACAGACGTCATTGAACCATCCGCCACAAAAGTAGTACTTAAAAAAGAAATTAATTAGTTAATTAATTAATTAACTCAAGCCCATATTCATGGCTCTCGTACGGTTGATGAAAATATTCGACATATATATATTCATTTAAAATTATATTTTGACAAAAATAATTAATTTATTAAGTTTATAGTCTATTAGAATAGAATGTATATGTCCCTAATTCCCTATTTTCCCCCCCTTATATTTAGATGTAGAAGCCTAGTCTAGTATCACGCGGTATCTCAACACTAATTGTTAAAAACTATTCTCTTGTTCTAAAATTAAATATATACTTTTATAATGATAAATTTTAAAAAAAAATATTAGAGATATATTCTTAGTTATGAATATAATATTAATTTCTTGATTTTTAGGACAAAGAGCGAGTTAAGTTATCTTGTGTACACTTATTATTCCAAGTTAATTGTCCTCTTTTTTAAGATTTTAATATTATAGTATCATCTTAATTTTCAACTTACTTATTCTTATTTTAAAAAAAAATTACGGTGTCATAACATTACATGATATTGACACATCATTATTCTCTTAAAAATGAATCGAGAAAATTTGAATATATAAAATAGAGAAATTAAATTTCATAGCTCTTGATAAGTTTTATTTATTTATTTATTTATTTTCTTGATAAAATCTAACGTGTAAAATAAAATTCATATTTTTTTTTTCAAAGCTGACTCTCAATAAAGAAAACGAACAATGATGAATGGTTAAAAATTAAGAGACAAATTAAATTAAAATAAAATAAATACACTTATTTTAAAAAATCTTTAAAAAAAAAAAAGGAGCTCACTAAAACTGAGGAGAAAATAATACCATAAATTGAGAAATGCTTGTACGCATCCGAATAAAATGTGGGCCCAGAGTCTCAAAATATAACTACAGCCACCAAAGCACAGACGTCATTGAACCTTCCGCCACAAAAGTAGTACTTAAATAAGAAATTAATTAGTTAATTAATTAATTAACTCAATCCCATATTCATGGCTCTGGTACTGTTGCCGGAAATATTTAACCCAACTATATTTATTTAAAATTATATCTTGACCTAATAAGTTAACTTATTAAATCTATAGTCTATTAGAATATATATGTTCTTAATCTTCTTTTTTGTATTTTGACATGAAAGTGTAGTCTAGTATTACGCAGTATCTCAGCACAAGTTGTTAAAAAGTATTCTCTCGTTCTAAAATTAAATATACCTTTTTATAATGATAATTACTATAAAAAAATTATTAGAGATATATTCTTAGTTATAAATATAATAGTTATGTAATGATATTACTTAATTAAACAAAAACAATAATTATAGTATATTAAAACTTCATTTCACAATATAACTTTAAAACAAAATATTTATTTCTCGAATTTTTGAACGTTTAAAAGATAATATATCTATAATAACATATGTATCACTTGCAAGACAGGAGGTGCTAAAGTTAATAATCAAAAGAAAAGGGGCGGAATCGTACAAAACTAAAGTTTGGGAACCTTGATTTTCAATGCACAAATCATGATGATAATATTTACGACCACAAAATCTAAAACCATTTCAATGCTTGTACGGTTCGTACGCGGCATTAGCCAAATTATGGACCTGCTCTGCTCCTTTCATAATACTACTCCACTACTTCTTCGTGTCTTTGACTCCTCTTATCTTTCTTTATATTTGGTAGTATTCAATAATTCGTTACATTTTCTTATTATATTTTGCAAAATGTATAAAACATATTTACTGAAATTTTGTGTTGGAAGAGTTTTAAATTAACATAAGTATTTGCAAGACAAAGGAGTACTAACCTTTACTATGCGGTATCAGTTTAGATAATACTATAAGAACATGTTAGATGAATTGAAATGTTTATAAGATATTAATTTTACTTCTGATGTTAATAGTAATAGTTTTTATTATTATCATTAGACTCATAGGATATCGGGTTGAATGAAAGACTAAGGTAGTGTTTGATAAAATTGAATAATTAAGATTTAAATGGTTAGTATATCTTAATAAATTATATCATTTGAGTGAAATAATATCTGAACTTAAAAAGCTGTTTGGTAATTAAAAATTATAAAACATCTGAATAACTTTTAAATTTAAAAATATCAATTTTAAATTTAAAAATATTTCAAATTGACTTTTCAAAAATCAATAATGATCATAAAATTTGGAATTGAGGGAGTACAATATTTATAGAGGCTCTATAAATTTAAATTTTTCATTAAAAGACAACTCTTAATGATTTGAATTTATATTTTTCTCTTACCGATTAAGAGACGATAAGAGACAAACAAAATTTTATCAAATAATTTTATTCTCTTACCGAATCAAATGTGTAGCTATTAAAAGGTAAACAAACACTACCTAAGGCTAACTAAACCAAAGTTGTTTTTGTTTGTAATTTTATGTATATAAATAAATTCACAAAATTTTGTTAAAAAAATATATGTAATAAAAGATTTTTAGAAGATGTTTAGGATCATTTAATTATAAGTAAGTACACCTGCTTATAATTACTTTTAAAAAATAAAAAGTATTTAATAATTTGATTTTAAAATTACTTAAAATTATTTAGTAAAGAAAATGAATAATGATGAATGGTTAAAAATTAAGATATAAAATAAAATAAAATAAATGCGCTTATTTTAGAAAATCTTAAAATAAAAAGAGCTCACTACAATAGAGGAGAAAATCATAGTACTACCATAAATTGAGATATGCTTGTACGCATCCCAATAAAATGTGGGCCCAGTGTCAAAATATAATTACAGCCACCAAAGCACAGACGTCATTGAACCTTCCGCCACAAAAGTTGTATACAAGAAATTAGTTAATTAATTAATTAATTAATTAATTAATAGAAGATGAGGAATATGCAGTCACCAAATGGCCACATCACAGTCGATTATCTCCAACGACACCGTTAAGGGTCAACGCTCATCGATATAAAGCTTCTACATTGATTGGGCGATACTCCAATTCAAGATAATTATTGAATTATTTTTATTTGCTGCCCTTTTTAAACCCTAAAATAAACCCTCCCAATTTTAATATCAATTCCACACGGATCCCAAATTCCCATTCCCAATCCCAATCCCAATCCAATTATTAAGCAACAGCCCCCAATTTTGCATACCTAATTCTGGAGTTCGTATTTGTCTCAGGTAATTCACCAAACACACCCCTGAAGTACAATTTTTATGAAAATATACGTATATATGTGTGTGTATGTATGTATGTATGTATGTATGTATGTACTGTTATATGTATTTATGTATATATGATTGGTTTATAGTGTATATATTAACATGGTTGATGCTTTTGCTTTAAGGTTTAGTTAAAAAGATTATTTTTTTGACGCCTTTATGCTTAAAACTTTGCAACTAATTGTGATGGGTATGATGAGTTGAGCTGATTTGACTTGATTTGTTGCTTGTGGGGTATAAATATGCAGGGCGTGGTGGTAGACTTGAGCTTGGTGGGGGTTTGCTTTGCGAGTAATTGTATTTGACTGGAAATTTTTGGGGGCTTGAACGCGATTTGAGTAGTAGAAGGGGTTTGATTGGCTGAATTTGAACGAGTTTATAGGTGAGAAATTGTGCGTATTGAAGGTTTTTCAATAGTTTTCTAGGTTGATGATATTGTTGGTGTTCTGTTGAAGTTTGATGTTTTGGATATTTTTCGTTTTGTGAGAACTGGTGGAGATTTTGATTTTTCTTGTCCAATTTGATTTGGGTTTTCACCATTGAAGGGAAGCTTCGGAAAGGAATTGCTGGATAACACTATTTGGTGTTGTGTTGAGATCGATAGGCTAATTGTATTGACTTTTGAGCAATTCATTTGCCATACATTAGAATCTAAGAGATTTGATTGGAAATGAAGGGAATTCTAGGATTGACATGTGATCACTAGGTCCTTGAGAAAGAAAAAGAGGCTGGAGATTTTGCTTTTCTTTACAGCCAAGTTTTGAAATTTGGCTGGTTGTTGGTTTGCTTTTGAGTTCAGAATTTGAGGGGGATTGGCTTTGAAAAAATCAGGATGGATGAAGGTCAAGGTAGTTCAGGTGCACTACCTCCTTTTATCGCAAAGACGTATGAAATGGTAGATGATCTTTCAACGGATCCCATTGTCTCTTGGAGTCAGAACAATAAAAGCTTCATTGTGTGGAATCCACCAGAATTTTCTAGGATTTTGTTGCCCAGATTCTTCAAGCACAATAACTTCTCCAGCTTTATCAGACAGCTCAATACATATGTAAGGCAACTAGATTTTCCCTTTTTTCACATATTTTTTTCAGTGCTCGATTCTTTCATAAGTTCTTGCGATTTGTCTTGCGATTTTTCATAATTTGTCTTACGATTATGAACGTGAGTAGTACGTGACACATATTCGCTGCATAAAGCAAACTCAAAACACTGAAAAAGTCTCTCTTTAGTTTTCTACATTTCTTAAATAAAACACTGGACTAGGAAAAAGACAATATAGCAAAAGAGGAGAACCAGCCAAATCCTTGACAGATACAAAATTAAAATAAATTTAAAAATTTACAGTTCCCCGCACAGGAGAGAAGATCCTGGATCCGATCATGATTTTAAACCTACAGCATTTGCCTTCCCAAGACCTAAGTTGACTATACCAATGTGACAAATTACAGAGAATAAATTGAGTAATGCTGGTCCCAAATTGCTCCGTTGTAATGTAGATTACTACATTAGTTTTTTTCACATATTTTTTTCAGTGCTCGATTCTTTCATAAGTTCTTGCATTTTGGATGTGAATTAATTTTTGGTGTTGATTTTTCAAACCAGGGTTTTAGGAAAGTTGATCCTGAACAATGGGAATTTGCTAATGAGGATTTTGTCAGAGGTCAGCCACACCTTTTAAAGAACATTCACAGACGCAAGCCAGTGCACAGTCATTCAATACAGAATCATAATGGACAAGGAGCTTCTTCATCTCCATTAACTGATTCAGAAAGACAGGGATACAAGGAAGACATTGAAAGACTAAGATACGAAAAAGAATCACTTCGCTTGGAGGTTCAAAGACATAATCAGGAGAAGCAACAATTTGAATTGCAAATGCAGGTTCTGTCAAAGCGTCTGCAACATGTGGAACAACGCCAAAAAGATATGGTATCTTCCTTGGCTCAAACCTTTCAAAAACCAGAAATTGCCTCGACTCTCATGCCACAATCAGAAGAAATACATTACAGAAAGAGAAGGTTGCCAAGGAAAAGTTCCTTCCAGGATGATGGAAGCTCTGAAGATGATCAGACAAGTGCTTCCCTAGGTTTCACCAGAGAAAGTTTAAATGCTTTTTCTCCTTCGACCTTGAACAAGGAATTGTTGGAGCAATTGGAGTCTTCTCTGTATTTTTGGGAGACCATAGTACTAGATGTTACTTTACCTAACATGCCAGAGATTTCTTCTCTGGACTTGGATGAATCTACAAGCATTGCTGACAGCCCGGCTGTATCTTACCCACAAGTAAATGTTGATCTTGGGTTTAAAACTTCTGGGATTGACATGAATTCTGAGCCTGCTATTGCTGTTGTTCCTGAGGTTGCAGCGTCAAAAGAACAAGTAGCTGGGAGTGCGGCCAATGTTCCAACTGGGGTCAATGATGTATTCTGGGAACAGTTTCTGACTGAGAATCCTGGTTCAACTGATGCTCCAGAAGTTCCGTCTGAAAGAAAAGATCTTGAGAATAGAAAGAACAAAAGCAAACCAGTTGATCATGGGAAGTTTTGGTGGAATATGAGGAGTGTTAATAACCTTACTGAACAGCTGGGACAGCTTGCTCCAGCAGAAAGAACTTGATGTTAGTTGGTTATATTAGTTTTAGTTATTTGTTCAGGTGTTCAATACTAGCTGCTTGTAAATTAAGGACGTGTTATAATAAGCAATAGATAGAAATTTCATATTTCGATACTTGCTATTGTTGTATCATATTAGGTGATATGTATTACGTTGCCTAGCATTCTTATATGTGATGAAATTTTGGTTTTATAGTGAATCTAATTAGGCTCACATGCACTCTTAACTTGTATGTTATGATATTTCAACATGTTTTGATTATGGTATTAATATCTAATTGGAGGAAAATTATCTGAAGAACTTGATATGTGCTGATGGGGAGAGAGATTTGAAGGCGTTCAAACTGTAGGCAAAGCTTGCTGTTGGTCTGATTGGTATGTATTTCTTAATTTGCCACTTTACCAGAAGGGAGGTCATTCTCATTGTTTAGTTTGCCTTTAAAACACTGCCTACGTTATCGATGTTAGTACTCGCGATGTATAGAAATGGTCCACGTGTGAATTTTATCCCGGCTTGATTGCAACTTAACAACTAAATTAAGGAGGAAGAGTCTTCTTTTTGTTTCTTTTGGTAAATGCTAGAAGTATTAAGGGACACTTCTCCAACCTGAAATCTTTTCCTCATTTTGCACATACATGTTTCTTTGTTGCCTGTGTTGTTAGTACGTTTTGGACTGTGCCGATTGAGACACACAAACACCTCTTTTAGTTCCCTCTTAATGGTGGACATACCATATATCTAACTTAAAATCCAAGTACCAAGTGGGACTTTGGCCCCAACAAATCCTGATGTAACTTAAAATAGAAAAAAGGCTCATTTCAATGAACTTCAACTTACAATTGATGAACAAATGGGATCATAAGATTTCTTATTGTGATAATTACAGCACCTTCTCTTATGAAACAAAAGATAAAGTAACTAGAACATAAACCCTAGATAGAAAAAAGAATGCCAAGTGATATGTTACCCTAGATAGTAAAAATATGTTTGCAATGTGTATTCTTAGACACACACACACACACACATATATGTATATTACCTGTCCCTCAACTTTAAAACAAAAGGTGTGGCACAATGCAATTTAGCAAACATCATGTCTATGCTACTAAAACTTTAGATAATTACAAGTTCATTAGAACTAGCTAGACAAATGTTTACCCTTGCAAGTTACAACAATGTTCACTTTGTATTGCTGGATCAAAATGGACTTGGTTGAGTTCAAACCACACCTGCCGAAACACCTGTATGATCATGTCATGGTATTCATCGCAATTCAGCGTTAGATAGCATGCCAAGAGTTCCTCAAGCTCTTGTGGGTGTCTGATACCTTGTGCAGTTATCATCTCAACCATTGAATTTTCGAAATCCTCCTGCGGATTGATTGAGCTTTTAACCACAGCAAAGCTATCAAAGGCCGTTGCACCTTTGCCTGATCTCTCCTTTGTCGCCTTCTTTGTCTTCATCTTTGCTTTCTTCAAGTCTTCAAGAGCTCTAATCTTGCATTCAATCCTAGCAGCTGTTCTTGGAGTATAAACTCTGACTTTCCTTCTCTGCTTATTCCTTTTCCTTGGCGATTCCCTGCAAATTAGAGCAGATTTTCTCTGTTCCTCACTCTTATCTTGCTCCAATTTCGGAGTTTCAAATGCAACATCTTCTTGAAATCTTCTTGAATTGGAGCTGCCACGCTGTTTTTGCAAACCAGAAGCTGTTGATTTCCCATAATCCTTTTCAGATTTTAGTTCGAGAATGTCTTTCGTAGAATTCTCCGCTGCTTTATCCAATTCACTTGGTAATTCTGGGCATTTCTCTTCTCTTTGTTGTGATTTTCTTGATTTTATATCTTCCAAAGCTCTTCTCCTCAGTACCTTAAATTTCTCACTCTCTTGTCCCCCTTTACATGCATCATTTCCTTGCAGAATTTCAACATTTCGAGGAAATTCTCTTATTTTCCTTCTACCCGGGATCACATTGCTGAACTTGTGATTCTGTTCTCTGGCTCTCGAGCGTTGGGGACTAAGAATCCGAACCTCAAGTTCATCATCCGAATCATACCAAACAGACTTCAAAACCCCTCCAATTTTCTCCCCTCCACACTTTTCTTCTCCAAATGAAAGCCTCCAATATGATTCCTCATTTTCACCATGGAATTGACCTTCAGTCCAACTAGTAGGCGGCTGAAAATCTTGAAATGGTGAATTCTCTCTCTCTTTAGTCTTTGTATTTTTTGCTGAATTTGATTTGGTGCTGCCACTCATTTTCTTGAACCTTGAAATCCAAGACATTGGAAAAACACGACCAATAGGAGAATTCAAAGATGAAGAAGATGATTTCTTTCTTCCCCATTTCATCATTGGCTACAAACAAATGATTTTCTCTTTTGGGCTTGTGTTTTTTTTTGTGGGGGGGGGGGGTGTGATAAATTTGAAGTTCTGAAGTTGCAAAAAAGAAGTAAAATTTGTGTAGATGGGCAGCAGTTAAGGGACGGTTAGGTGGTTGTAGAGACTTGTAGTAGTAAATGGGAACGTGGGTTTCATATTTGGGGGTTAGTGTCTTTGTGTTCTACTTCTACTACTATTTATTTCGAAAGAAAGGCCCGCCTAAGATCTTGTGACCACTTTTCCCACTTTTTCCTACTTTATGGACTGGTGTGTACTAGGCTACTAGCCTACTAGCTTTGTATAATGGGTGTTCTTACTTGAGGGGACCCAAGGCTTACTATTCGTGTACTTGGTTTACTATTTTTGTTTTTCATATCCTAGTTTCACTTTAGACCGCTTTGGTTGCTGGGAAATTGCAGGATGACAATACTTCAAATATTAAAGGTTATATTGTTTTCATAAAAATCATGCAATGTGTTCAAACTCGAACATGTCATTGAATCGAAAAAGATACCGAGTGGATGAATCACTGGTTCAACCGGTGGTTGAACCGTTATTGACCCAGTAACGTCATTAATATGTAATAAATAATATATAATTAAATATATTAATTATTATTATATATTATATATAATATTTAGTAAATATGTAAAATTAATCAATTTATCTAAAAAAAAACCTATTTGTACAATGTTTACTTTATACAATTCAAATAAATACTAAATCTATATAAAAAGAAAGATATTAAATTATGATCATAACTCAAAACTCAAGAGTCAAGAGTGATAAAATCTAACACAAATAAACATAAACATCTCTAGGATACATTCGATCAAATTCGATAAAAAAAAAACTAAATCTATTTGTACAATGTTTACTTTATACAATTCAAATAAATACTAAATTTATATGAAAAGAAAGATATTAAATTATGATCATAACTCAAAACTCAATCAAGGATACATTCAATCAAATTCAAAAGTTTAAATTAGCTAAAAAAAAAAGTGAGGTAGGGAACCGGTGACCCGGTTATTGGGTCACTGGGTCGGCCGATCCAACTGGCGGGTCACCGAGTTTGACCGAGTTTTGACCAAAAACACTTTTTTTCCTCAAATCGGACCGGAGTGCCGACCAGTTCCGATTTTTATCGGTCGAACCGACGGTCCGATCCGAATTTAATTACCATACTACTCGGTTAAGAAAACATGTTATTGAGTGGTGATCTCGCTTATGGGGTCATGGAACCTCAATTTTTTTTTTTCTTTGGTGTTAATAAAACATTGGAAGGAGAGGTTTATTCAATTATTGTGAGAGTACTTCGTAAGTAATTTACAAGTTTGAATTTTTGACGATAAACTGATGAACGAAATACAATATGTACTTAGCAATAAACTGATGAACGAAATTCAATATGTACTTGATAAAAACAATGAGTTTTCTACCATTCCGTCTCAATACATAATTGTACTTCAAAATGTTTTTAAGTACATTATTATTATTATTGATTCGTTGTAAATTTTGTTACCAAAAAAGCATTTTTTTTAAATTAAAATATTTGATTGCTCTTTTTTTAATAATCAGCAAAGTACACCCTTGGATTTAGACCACTCACTGGTTGGTCCGACATGGAGTCATTTCAAACCATATGATTTACGAAGGCATCCAAACATCTGGACTGTCTTTGTTAACATAGCAGGCCCACAATTTGTGCTTTTAGGATTCTATGTTTCTTTTTGGGAAAAAGAAAAAGAAAACAAATGGATATAGATGGTTTGCTTTATGCTTTATTTAGTTTCTAGTTTCTTTAGGCAAAGTTCTGTAACAGTGTCCATTGTGTTTTTATTCTATTGGGCCAAATATTGGGTTGACCTTTAGGGAGAGTCACTTAATTTAAGAGCCCAATAAAACAGAAAATGTTAAAGGAAGCCAAGCCCCAAGGAGCAATAGCTGGTTGCTGTCAGACCAAAAGGGCCCTTAAACTCTACTTTTTGGTTTTATTACAAAAACAAATGAATACTACACTAATGTCTTAATTTATTAGGAAAAAAATATAAAATTGTCAGTCCTTTCCAAATGTGGGCAATTCAACCTTAGGTTAAACATTTGAGCCTTTCTACGCCGACCGGACTTAGCGACCGATCTGACGACCGGGACAAATTTTTTTTTTGGGTCTGTTTCCCAAATAATTTGTATGATTTATTGGAACAAATTTTTTTTAAAAAAAAAGTGATTTAGGTGTTATTTGGATACACATATCCAATACAGTGTTGGATATGTATCCAAATGACACCTAAATCACTTTTTTTTTTGTTCCATCTGCGTCTCTCAAGATTTGGGTGCAAAGATCTGAGCTTGTAAAAATCATGACTTGATTCATTTTCCACTGTTCTATTACCACAAATCATGTTTTATGAATGTGCTTACTAAACTCCCATAACATAATAGAACTTATAAAACTTTAAAAAAAAGCTACCTCCATTTGCTCTTAACTTAAAGCTCTTTACCTGGGGCCTGAAAGAATTGATGGCAGCATTGTGGCTGTATAGCCCAGCTCTGAATCCTTCTTCCTTAAAGCTTCCATAGTTGTTGGATTCGAGAAACTGTAAATCAAGTCGGCTTCAATATCCATGGAACCTTCTAGAGCTTTCACCACCGTCGACATAGATGGCCTTCGAGTAAAATCATGCTGTAAACACCAAGCTGCAAGCCTCATCATTCCCACAGCTTCATTCCCATGTAATTGCATATCATCACTGTTTTTGTCAATCAATTCGATAAGTTGATTTTTTCCAGCTTTTTCCTTGAGTAAACTAAGCAAATGCATGCTTTCCTCTGGTTGTGACCAATCTAAAATTTTCCTTCCGGTGACCATCTCCATAACAACAACTCCAAAGCTATAAACATCTGCCTTGTCTGTAATAGCTGAGGTTAACCATTCGGGAGCCAAGTATCCGGGTGTTCCTCTCATTGTGGTCACTGTATGGCTCTGATCCCTGTCTATGAACTTAGACAAACCAAAATCAGAAACTTTTGCGCGTAGATTAGAATCCAAAAGGATATTTTGGGGTTTGATATCTAAATGGACTATCATTTGTCTGCATTCTTCGTGGAGATAGGCCAAACCTTTTGCTATATCAAGAATGATAGTCCTTCTTGCTTGCCAATCAAGAGTAGTTTGATCCAAGTTTCTGCCAAAAATCCATCTATCCAGAGAGCCATTGCACATGAACTCGTAAACTAAAAGCCTGTGCTGTGTTTCAGCACAGAAACCAATCAGCCTCACCAAATTTACATGGTGAATGCTTCCTATTGTTTTGACCTCAGCCAAGAATTCCTTCTTCCCTTGGCCTAAACCATCTAGGCGCTTCACGGCAATTTTTGTTGGGAAAAATCACCTCCCAAATACTGTTGCCTTTGATAAATTAAATGGCCAAAAATATCAATACATGTCAAACAGATTAATTTTGCAGTTCCACCAAAATAATAATCACTGCAGAAAATAATGAGACGAGATAACCAAGCACAAGACACCAAGATTTTTACGTGGAAAACCCTCTATAACTAAGAGGTAAAAACCACGGGACGATCTCCGAAAAATTCACTAAAGTAAACAGAAAGATTACAAAGATATCCTAATTTGAGTACACACTCAAATTACCTCACCACAATAACTATGTAATGAAAACCCAAACAAAATAACTATTTGTTTGATCTTATTTTCTCTCTGTTTTTCTAAAGCTTTTGCAGAAGCTTTCTTCTCTCTTTTCTTTTCTCTTGGATATTTTCTCTCTAACTATCTGATGGTTGCTATCTGATGATGTATTCCTTCAACAACATTTGATGCAATTTATAGGTAAAGAAAAACTCCCTCCCGTGACCTATGCTAGACCCTTAAGTTAAGCACTAAGACAAAAAACCAAAAAACATGTGAATTGCTTTTTCTTTTCTTTTCTTTTTCTAAAAGTTTGTCTGCCACTTTTTTTCTTTCTTTCATGGTGAGGAAACTCGTGACTAACAATCTCCCCCTCCGAACCCATGAGAGAATATTTGTTGTGACCCCGTCACTTGGAATTCATCCCGACCAACTCCTTGCAAAATTCCAGCTTGTCACGAGTGACAACTTTTGTTAGCATATCTGAGGGGTTCTCGTCGGTATGAACTTTCTTGACTTTCATCAACTCCTTTTCCATCACTTCTCGAAGCCAATGATAACGAACATCAATGTGTTTGGTACGATTATGATAAGTGGCGTTTTTGGTCAAGTCAATTGCACTTTGACTATCACAATAAACCACATACTCATCTTGTGTCAAACTCAGCTCTTGGAGAAACCGTTTCAACCATAACATCTCCTTGCCTGCTTCTGTAGCGGCGATGTATTCCGACTCAGTTGTAGACAAAGCAACACACTTCTGCAACTTAGACTGCCACGATACAGCTCCCCCTGCAAAAGTAAACAAATACCCCGAAGTAGACTTCTTCTCTTCAGAACCTGCCATGTCTGCATCTGTGAAACCTTCCAAGACTGGACTCGAACCACCAAAACCCAAACACAAACTGGAAGTAGCTTTCAAGTATCTAAGAATCCACTTAACTGCTTCCCAATGTTCTCTACCAGGATTTGACAAATACCTGCTCACAACGCCAACTGCATGAGCAATATCCGGCCGCGTACAAACCATTGCATACATAAGACTCCCTACAGCAGAGGAGTAAGGAACTGCTGCCATAGCATCTCTCCCTTCCTTAGTAGAGGGACACATACTCTTTGTCAACTTAATATGATTGGGCAGTGGTGTGCTAACTGGCTTAGCATCACCCATGTTGAACCTTGCAAGCACCCGTTCAACATATTTCTCTTGTGACAACCACAACCTCTTGGCTTTCCTGTCACGAACAATCTTCATGCCCAAAATCTGCTTAGCCGGGCCTAAGTCCTTCATATCAAAGGACTTGAACAACTCACCCTTGAGCCTGTGAACCATGTTAGCATCTTGCCCAACTATCAACATATCATCTACATATAGCAACAGAATAACGAAGTTACCATCTGAAAACTTTTTCACATACACACAGTGATCTGCAACTGTTCTACTATAACCTTGATCCACCATAAATGAATCAAATTTCATGTACCACTGCCTTGGGGCTTGTTTCAGGCCGTACAAACTTTTCTTCAACCTGCAAACCAAGTGCTCTTTCCCTTTAACTTCAAAACCCTCTGGCTGCTCCATGTAGATTTCCTCCTTCAAATCGCCATGAAGAAATGCAGTCTTCACATCCAACTGCTCAAGCTCAAGATCCATACGGGCTACTAACCCCAACACCACTCGAATAGAAGTCATCTTCACAACCGGAGAAAAAATCTCCTCAAAATCAATACCTTGCTTTTGAGCAAAACCCTTTGACGACTAATCGAGCCTTATACTTCACTAGTTTTTCACCATCCTTCTTGAGTTTAAACACCCATTTGTTCTTCAATGTTTTCCCTGCCCTTTGGAAGTGTAGTTAACTCATAAGTGTGATTCTTGTGCAAAGAATCCATCTCTTCTTGCATAGCTCTCAACCAATTGCTTTTCTCCTTATGAGTCTTGACTTCTTGAAAATTCTCTGGCTCCCCCTCCTCAGCAACTAAAAGATATTCAGATGAAGGATATCTGACTGATGGCACACGTTCTCTCGTGGATCTTCTTAGCTGAGGTTCTTCAATGTCAGGTTGCTCCCCCTGATCAACACTCTCTGCATCTGACCCATCACCATCATGCAAATCTGTATCAGTCAAATCTTCATTCTGACCTCCTTCTCCAACTGTGGCATTCTGTAATGGAGAAGGAACTCCGCTGAGGTCTGGAACTCTATTATCTCTGGGCTGTGCAACATTATCAAAATCCTCATAATTTTGGTGCTCATGAAACACCACATCTCTGCTTCTGAATAATTTTCTCTGCACTGGATCCCATAACCGGTATCCAAACTCTGCATCTCCATAGCCAACAAAAACACATGGAGTGGACTTGTCATCAAGCTTCGATCTTTGTTCCTTGGGGATATGTGCAAAAGCCTTGCACCCAAATATTCTCAAGTAAGAATATGACACATCCTTACCACTCCAAATCTCCTCTGGAATCTGGAAATTCAAAGGCGCTGATGGAGATCTATTAATCAGATAGCAAGCAGTACGAACAGCTTCACTCCAGAATGACTTAGGCAGATTAGCCATTCTCAACATGCATCGCACTCTCTCAATAATAGTGCGGTTCATTCTCTCAGCTACACCATTATGTTGTGGGGTACCAGGAACAGTCTGCTCATGTCGAATGCCATTTTTATTACAATAATCAGCAAAACTCTTTTGATGTGTATTCCCCTCCGTTGTCGCTGCGAAGGCACTTCAATAATTTTCCAGTCTCTCTTTCAACCATAGCATGAAAACTCTGAAAATGCTGGAATACCTGGTCTTTTGTTCTCAACAAATATACCCACACCTTCCGTGAAGCATCATCAATAAAGGTAACAAAATACCTATTTCCACCCAAAGACTCAACCTCAATGGGTCCACATACATCAGAATATACTCTATCTAGTAACTCTGATTTTCTTTTGGCTGAACTACTAAAAGAAACTCTATGTTGTTTCCCAAATAAACAATAATCACAAGGGCTTAAAACAGTACCTTTAGCAAAAGAAATGAGTGACCTTTTTGCTAATAACTGCAATCCTTTCTCACTCATGTGGCCAAGCCTCTTATGCCACAAGTTTGGCGAAGAGTCATCCTCAGCTGCATTCAACTCACTAGAACACACCTTCACATGAGTCTTGTACAATGAGCAATAAGCAGCACCTCTTGCAATCACCATAGAGCCTTTGATAAGCTTCCACTTTCCACTGCCAAAGTGATTCTCATAGCCTTCTCTGTCCAAGGCCATGCCAGAAATTAAGTTGAGACGCAAATCAGGAACGTGTCTAACATCCTTCAAGGTAATAGTGCAACCAACACCTGTCTGAATGCAAACATCTCCAATTCCAATAATCTTGGACTGATCAGTATTCCCCATTCTCACATACCCAAAGTCTCCAGCTTTATAAGTTGTGAAGAATTCCCTCTTGGGTGTAGCATGATACGAAGCACCAGTATCTACCACCCAATCAACTTTCTGATCATCAACATGCAAGCATTCTTCTTCCCCAAATGAAAGAATCACAACATCTTCGGTGACTGTGGCTGCAGTGTTCTTCTCCTCAACCTTTCTTTGCTCACCATTTTTCTGCTTGTCTAACCAGCTCTTGCAATTTCTTTTGTAATGACCTTCCTTATTACAATAGAAACATCTATACGTATCGCCTTGTCTGGTCTTTGACTTGCTCCGGTGATTTTTGCTTTTGCCACGACTTTTATCTCCTTGATGAGATCCCCTGAAATTGCTTCTGCCTCTGTTCTCTGCAACAAGAGCCTGTGTCTCGAAATTAAAGCCTTGCTCCTTTCGCCTAGTCTCCTCATTATGAAGACTGTCTTTGACCGACTGCATGGTTATTTTTCCTGCTGGAGCTGAATTGCTTAGAGACACCACCAAAGTTTCCCAGCTGTTCGGGCAATGAACTGAGAAGTAAAAGAGCCTGAATCTCATCATCAAGATTCAACTCCATGGTAGACAACTGGTTCACCAAACCTTGAAACTCACTCATATGCTCCGACACACTGCTCCCGTCTTTGTACTTCAAGTTCACAATTTTTCGAATCACAAAAGTTTTATTTTGTGCATTCTTCTTCTCGTACATGGACTTCAGTGTTGTCCATAGAGCATGAGCATCTGTCTCCTGCGAAACATGGTGGAACACACTTTGATCAATCCATTGCCGGATGTGACCAATAGTCTTCCTGTTCATCTTTTTCCAATCAGCCTCAGATTTATCCGCGGGCTTCTTTCCCTCGAGCTCCAACGGTTCATATAAATCCTTACAGTAAAGGATATCCTCCATTCTAGACTTCCAGATCGAAAAATTTGAAGAGGTCAATTTAATCATGGCTCCACTTGATTCCTCCATAGAATTTATCAGAAACAACTGAGCAAAATAACCTTAGCTTTGATACCAATTGTTGGGAAAAATCACCTCCCAAATACTGTTGCCTTTGATAAATTAAATGGCCAAAAATATCAATACATGTCAAACAGATTAATTTTGCAGTTCCACCAAAATAATAATCACTGCAGAAAATAATGAGACGAGATAACCAAGCACAAGACACCAAGATTTTTACGTGGAAAACCCTCTATAACTAAGAGGTAAAAACCACGGGACGATCTCCGAAAAATTCACTAAAGTAAACAGAAAGATTACAAAGATATCCTAATTTGAGTACACACTCAAATTACCTCACCACAATAACTATGTAATGAAAACCCAAACAAAATAACTATTTGTTTGATCTTATTTTCTCTCTGTTTTTCTAAAGCTTTTGCAGAAGCTTTCTTCTCTCTTTTCTTTTCTCTTGGATATTTTCTCTCTAACTATCTGATGGTTGCTATCTGATGATGTATTCCTTCAACAACATTTGATGCAATTTATAGGTAAAGAAAAACTCCCTCCCGTGACCTATGCTAGACCCTTAAGTTAAGCACTAAGACAAAAAACCAAAAAACATGTGAATTGCTTTTTCTTTTCTTTTCTTTTTCTAAAAGTTTGTCTGCCACTTTTTTTTCTTTCTTTCATGGTGAGGAAACTCGTGACTAACAATTTTCTCTCCATTGCTCAGACTTCCTTAGAAAACTGAACCAAATCCTCCCTCTCCAAGTTTTATATGGAAATTTTCAGTTGCCGACTTTAGCTCTTCATAAGTAAATCGCCGGGGCATCCCTGACAATTGTTCAAAGAAGTCATCATCATCATCATCTTCCTGTGTGGTTCTTCTCTTTCTTGAAATTACAACAAAGATGCCAATGACCATACCAACCAAAACTAAACCTCCAAGACTTGATCCTGCTATTAGCACAACTCGACCAACAGACAGAGAAGAAGAACCCTTTGCTGAATCACCGGAAATTTTGATAAATGCAGATGAATGGTAGAGAGTTCTTGATTTTCCATCACTTATGAGTGAAAGAACTGGGGAAGGTAAGAAGCAGTTCCCGTGTGAAACATTGTGGAAGTATCGAAATAGAGCAGCTTTGCAAGAACAGTTTTTCAGGCATTCCTGTTTGCAGCTCGCTATATCGGTTCCTTTGAGGACTGCAGCATCAGGGTCGATATAGCTGAAGTAATAGACATCCGTAAGGTGTAGTAGTCCTTGTGATTGGGGACCTTTGCATGTTTTTGGGGCAATCTCAGAGCATCCATCGGCGCCATCATTTGAGACACTAAATCCAGCAGGACAAGAACAAGCCCCATTTGAACAAAGCCCGTAGTTTCCACACACTATGGGATAATCACATTCTGCCAAAAAATCTGCTAACAGATTAACTGGCTCAATTTGATCTCTGTAACCTCTGAGATGGCCATCAGAATCTAATTTCATATATGGCATATTAGATGGTTTCGAAAACACGGCATCTGGTTCATTTGGCTCAGTTGATGATATGTAAAGAACAAGAGTTCCATTTATTGATTTAACATAACTTGTTTGAATGCTCTTCCTCGTTCCTCGAACCAGAAAGTTGAAGTACAATTGTTGGATATCGGATTGCTAGAATGCAAACAGACCTTGAGAAGTTACAGTAAGATAATACTTACCTTCAGCCCAGTTGGTGGAAGAAACTCTAGCTACAAGCTTTTGCCCTGCCATTAGTTTCTGCCCATCAAGCAGTGTATCTGATGGATAATCAAAAGACTGCCAAATAGTCCTATTATAACTGTCATAAAGCACAAGATTACCAGTCTCCATCATCTTCATACCAATAACAGATTTATTGGATATATATGTAGACCAAACAAGAGTTCCATCTGCATCTCTCAAGACCAAATTTCCATCTGGAAGCAAATTCAAGGTTCCATTTTCATGAATTAGTTTGTTTCTGTCTGCGAACCAAACTAACTCAAGATCAGTCCACAAGAATTCGCTATACTCATCATAATAGAAGATTTTACGATGTACAATTCCAATGGCAAAAGAAAAGGAGTTATCATTGCCTCCAGAGAGAAATCCACAAGCAAAACTGACCCGATTGTCTATCTCTTTGAGTAGGATGATTCGCATGAACGGACCCGATGCACCTTTGTATGGTTTGGTGATATTGACAGCAGAAAGATTGTTGTTCATCCATAAAGTGGAAACCTGTGTAGTGGCATAATCATGAAGTTGTGCTGAAAGGAAGTCTGAAAGGTGGAAGATTATGAGAATCTGCAGAATACACCTCAAATACCACATAGCCATGATATTTTTTGATCATAAAATGAAGTTTCAGAATGGGAAATGAAAACAAAAAAGTAAGCAAATTCTGTTGCACTTGTAGATATGTGCAACTGGCAAAGCATTAACGCATAATGCGTAAGGCATTGGGATTATTAGCATCAAGTTGATGAAAACTACATAACTTATCACATGGAAAGGGACTGGACTCAAAACAGTACATTATAGATTTATTTGGTTTTAACCAAATATTGATGTACTAATAAAACTTAAGAAAGTTGTAGAAGTACAAATCTACAACATAATATACCTGGTTGTAGAAAGAGAGAGAATGAAAAAAGAAGAGATAATATTGGGGTATGGGTCCTATGAGCTTGCTGCTGAGCTGATCTCTCTGAGTGTCAGGCCATTCCTGGGGGAGTTCAAAAAGTCCAACACCACTCTTTGTGGAGATATAGTTTATGACTTTGCGAAAAGTGAACAAAATAGAATGTATATATTTCCATAAAATCTAAAATATAATAAAAACTTAAAATCTTCCTTGATGTTCCGTCCTGCATCAGTTTATCACCTACCAGAAGCAACGTTAGGAAGGAACTACGAAAGTAGATCAATGAAAGGGCCAGATTTGATTTTAAAGTCCTGGGAGGGGTTTATCCTTTGGAAAAAGTTCACACGTCTCCGCACAAGTTGAATCTTATTTCATCATCTTTGATAACTAGTAGTCTTGTTAGAAATGAATTTTCTTGGAGCATACCTCCAAAAAACACCAGACACCCCTCCTAACTTACTTTTAGTACATGACTCAAATGTTACTATCAAAAGAAAATTAACTAAGGTCAAGACTTTCTAACATTGCTTCCTCATGGTCAATCTTGGTTGCTGATCTAACACATTCTCTGCAGTAATTGATAATTTTTATAACAGGAGTAGACCAGCACACAGAAATATTCCTTGAAATTTGTAAAATTTTGAAATGGGACTCTTTGTGGAATAGAGAAAGAATTACACATATCTAATGTCACATATGTTTCACATAATCACATTAAGCTAGCAGACAAGAAACTTAATATACACTTCCATATATATGTACATGTATATATGTATATGAAGATAAGTAGATAACTAATGATTGGTTATGATGAGTGAGTTTTATACCTACGAATCATGTATTGTTAAGCTTAATTATTGTTATTTTTAAGTGTTTTTAGGATCATTTTATTTGTTTTTTTGTGTTTATTTCTGCAGGATGGAGCTGGAGGGGCATACCTGTCATTTTGGGTGAAGAAAAGAATTAAAGAATCATTAAAATTGAGCATAATGACATTTTTGTAAATCTGTGGTCTAAGCCAAGCGCCTAGGCGCTTGGAATTGTATTAAATTGAGCGCCTAGGCGCTCTAGTGCGAAAAATGATGAATTTTGTGCGGCTAAGATGGAATTGGAAGCCAATCAGGAATTGGAACAAACGTTTTGACTAATATACAAGGGAGAAGACTTCAGAACAGAACGTAACAAGAAATTGCAGAGACGAAAAAGAAGAACACAAAGAAAGATTGCAAGGGTTGGAGATCAAGAAGAAGATTGGAGCAAACCCACAGTTTCTTCTATTCCTTTCTCTAATCTTTAATTCTTGTAATTATTTGGGATGTTTAAGTTTATGATTTGGATGATGTTTTCTTTTATCGTTATGAACTAAATTTCAATTAAGATTGCAACGAAACTTGGTATAAAGTTTAAATTGATACTTCCTATTTAATGCAAGTTAGTTTTTATTGAATCATTTATTATATCTTGTGCTTGTTGATTAATTGTCTGGTCAATAATTACTGTGATAATTTATATAAAATTGGAAAATGAAGTATAGATTTAGATCTGGATATGATAACATTTGTTCATATAATCTGAATAAGGTTAATATGATTAGCATGTAGAATAGGAATATATCTACGTGTCTTTTGTAACCATTTGAAGAATTTGTGCTTAGAAACCCTAGTTAACTTGATTCATATAGGAATATAGTGAGTTAATTGATTATGGTGTTCCTTGTAATTTTGTTCCTTAGAGATCGGATTTAGGAGGATTTGTTTACGCAGCTTTCGGAAGAAGTGCGTGAATACTGTAAAGAATTCAGGGTTAATGATTCATGTTAATTAATTAAATTAAATAGGAAGTGAATTGATTTAAATGAAATACCAAGGGAAGTTGTAATTTTAAATTATTAAAATCTGCATTTTATTCTTGTGAACTTTATTTTGTTAGTTAATTGTGTTAATTTTAATTTTCAACTTGCAACCAATATTCGTAGTTTAAATAGGATTAATTAAATTGAATTTGGTAATTGATAAATATTAATTTATTTCCTCGTGGAAACGATATCCTTACTTGCTAAATACTATAAACGAACACGTATACTTGCGTGTTAAGTGCTAGTAGGAAATTAGGCAACAGGTTTCCTATTCTAAAATTCCTTGCAATCAAAGAGAGCTTCCTACACTACTTTGCTAGGTTTAGCTCAATTTCATACCAAGTATCTCTCAAGTTATTGCTAATAATTGGATTTTTTGAAGTTGTTTTACGCCCAGCCGTTTCATGCTCACTTTTGGTGCCAAATAGATCAAGATGTTACATCATAGTTGCATAGCAAAATGAACTAGTCAAGAAGTTATCAATTAAGCCATGAGGAAAGTCTTGACCTTCAGGATATCAATATTGCAACTAGAGAAAATGAAGTTTCAGGGTTTTGTTTAACATTGTAGACAGAACAAGATGACTTACCTAGATATCTTTGGTATGGTGCCTATTGTCTCTGCTGCAATTTATCAAGGAGCTTTAGAGACCTGCAAACAACATAAGCGTACAACCTTTTTCCTTCCCAGGAAATGATCCTAGTATGCCCATTGACAATGCTGAGCTCTGTAAAAATTAAATGGAAGCATGTTCTGAACAACTTGTATTCTTGTACAAAGTTTTTTGGGGTTGTAATTTTGCACATTTGAGTTCTATTTGATGTCTTCATGGTGCTTAAATTTGGTTGACATGAAACATTGAGGGGCGAAAATGTTCTTACCATTCCGCAACATGGGAGAAGGAACTTGGAAAAGATAGTTATTTCTTGAGGAGTTCTGTTGGAAACTTTCACTAAAACAAGTGAATTAGTTGATAGCCTTTGCAAGAAGAGACAAGTTAAAGGAGTTGCTAAATGGAAAAAGTTAAGTGAGAACTTGAGATGTCACACTCTGAAGAATCTTGAATTATACTCCCTCCGTCATGACCTTGCCGAAAAAAATAAGAGCAGTAACGTGGAAGAGAACCAATCTCAATGCAAACCCTAGCTACACTAGGTCTCCTGCTGGCTGGCTAACTGACTAACTGGAGACAACATCTCACAAAAAGAATCCCATTTGTAAGGAAGAAAATAAAAAAAAATCATTCAACAAATAGAGTCCACTTTTTTATTGATGACATAATGTGTTTGTGTATAACAACATAATTTCACTACCATGCCATCATTACTAAACTAAACTTTCATTATATTTAGAGTACACGAATCCGAAACAGCAACAACTTACTTGGAAGTTGCACCAAGTGTCCCATAATCCGGAGCCAAATGAATAGGCATGATAGGCTCCAAACTGAACTGTAAAGAGTCCTAGTTCAACCAAGAGAAGCTAAATGCACCCGGTAAAGTGAATTGTAGTTCAACCAAGAGAAGCTCAAAAAAAAAAAAAAAAAAAACCTAAGCCCACATATGCGTAATCATCGTTAGTTTGCAGTTACGAATAATTTAGCGGGGTTCGGGCAGCCCAAATTGGAAGAGTAGTTTTGTGCTTTGGGGTGAATTAGGGTTTCTTATTAGGAGATAATTATGCAATTGTAAGGTGTATGAAATTGATCAATAAAAGATAGTGAAACCGATCAACTACTGACCATAAACTAGCTCAACATTTGGGTGAACTACATGTCTTATATTGTATAATTGTTTTCTTTTGATTTTTTCATTTTTATTTTCGTTGCGTTGTTATTCTCTAGCAAGATCTACTACTATTGCAGGTTTAAGGGTGAATAATAAAGAAAGCATTCTCCTAAGCATGAGGTACAATAACACTGTACCAGAGCTCTATGTTACCCTTATCAGAACTAAAGCCCAACAACCAAACACAAGTGGAGCATATTGGTGAAGAGAGTTGAGCAGCTCATATGAGGAAAAAAAAAAGAAAAAAGGAAATAAAGTACAGGGAATAAATCAAATATATAAAACATATACATCTTCAAAAAAAATAAAATAGAAATCCTACCATTAATCATTATTACCTACATATTTAACTCTAATTGCAAGATCTTTATAATTCAAGTAAGATTCCAGAAGCAACAACCACCATATTTCTAGGTTGTGAAAACGCATGCTTATTTCCCAAGTTAGTGGCCTATTTGGCCACTTAAAATATCTTATTTCCATTCCACTAGACAACATACATACCCCAACACAATCATCAGTACAAACACTGTCAATCTTTGGAAGATAGTGCTTCCAGTGGAGTGTCAATGGAAAGGTCAGACTGTCATGGCAATAATTTGATCACAAGTGTGATATATCTTCAGTAGCTTTGCACTCGCAAGCAAACAGGAAGGTGTCAAGTTGGTGCTTCTCACCATCATATTTAAGTAGAAAAATCATTGTAGGAAGCTAGGAACTGTTAAGCCCACTGGTTTACTGGCATGATTCCTTTCATTTGTAGTGCATCATAATCATTTAAATTCTCCTGAAAATTCTGTGTCATTCATTATGGTACAGTATTGGAGTATATTCATGGACAATACCGCATTGGAGGAGGAAAAGGATAAAAATCTGGGCAGAACAACTAAAAAATGAATTCAAAAACATCAGTTGGTACAAAATAGAACAGCTTATTTATGTGCCTTCAGTAAAGCAAGGAACAACTAGCACCATCAACTCTATCATGCTTTTCTTTTTCCATGGAATAAGCTTCTGCATAGTGTTGAGGCTTATAAGAATTTTGGTAGTAGACGCATTAAGCTAAGTTATAGAGTATCCAAAAGATTCAACTTTTTTTCACAAACTCTTGTAGCATGAGAACCAATACGCAATATTACACTTAATGTTCAAGTTCTTTTTTTTTCAGACAAAAAATTAAACAGCGTTTAACAAGTGGTTGAAAAGTAAATTAGTAATGTATCACAAAAACAGAATTCCTGAATATTTTGAAGTGGCTTTCAAATAGAAACCAGAGGATCAAGAAGAATAAAAGGCCGGAAGTAACAATTCTCCCACTTGTAATATGTGATGATCAAATGATCCGCAAATAATTGAGTATTACTTTACACAGAGCATACTCAAAACCATTGTACATTACAGATAAATAGACTAAATGCTTTAACCATGTCCGTGTTTCCCAAACACATCATTTATAGTAATCCTGTATTTTTTTTCCTCGTAATTAGTATTTCAATGAAAGAATTGTGGATATTACAAACGAAAATGTGGAATAAGGAATTTGGGAGGAGGACAAGAAGTGTGGATGTTACCACTATAGGACTGGAACAGATATAGACATGGACACCGAGACATCACCAGCAAAACCTGAATCCCTACTTGCAGCCGAGTTCCCAGCAAATGCATACCCTATACCCAACCCACCAAAATGCAAGGATGTATTCTCACACCTTTGGAAAACTCTAGCAAGAGATGCTGCTTTTCTCCTCGCCCGCTTGGTGCCCGTGAAGAGTAAAGTCTGAAGCAACCCAAGCAGCGCAGGTGCCTTCAACACCCTCTGGGTTGCAGCCGCCCCACCACCCCGACATAATTCAAGCAATGCAGCAACTGCATTCTCTTTTCCTTTAGGACTCCCACTACGCATCATACTAATTAGTCCTGCCACTGCCGACTCCTCATTTCCAACTGCTTCAGCCCCAAGTGGCTGCCTAACAATCAAGGCCAATGCACCTGCCGCTTCTTCTGCAACACCTTCAACTCCCAAAGCCCCTACTAGTGCTTCTACAGCCCCCGAGTCTATCATTCTCACACAATTATCCATGTGAGTAGATAGGTTAAACAAAGCCGTCACAGCATCCTTCTTTCCTCTTGGTGTCCCCTCCCTCAATAGCCCTGCCAGGGCTTCAACTGCACCACCTTCTTCTGCTATCCGTTTCTTATAATCATGAACTGCAGAAAGGCTGAACAATGTTGCCGCTGCATTTTCTCTGGCCTCGGTTGTGTGCCCAAATCTCAAAACTTCAACAATTGATCCTAAACATCCTGTTTCATCCACAATTCGACTTTTATTCTTTTCATAAATCGACAAGTTAAGCATAGCAGTTACTGAATTTTCTTGTGCTACAGCATTAGGAGAGGAAAGCAGAGCCTTCAAATGGGGTACTGCCCCAGCTTCTGCAATATAAGCTCGGTTTTCTCTTCCAGTTTTTGCTAATAAACGTATTTCTCGAGCAGCAACAGTTTTGGCACCCTGCGACCCGTTTGCTAGCTGCTGAATAAGAAGCTGTGATGTGGCTTTGTTAGCTTCAATTGCAGCCTTGCTCGCAGAAGGAGCTGCAAAATTTTCAGAAGACGAATCCAAGCCCTCAGGTGGGTTATAGGGAACTCCATGAGCATTACACCACTGCATAATCAAATTTCTCAGAGCCCTATTGGGCACAAGCCGTGTGTGAAGAAGAGTCTGTCCTGTCTTCGGGCAAGTACAATGCCCCTCTTCCATCCACCTTGTTATTGAAGATCGATCATAAGTCTGGCCTGTGCATATTATGACAGGGTCTGTCATCAAATCCAATGTAATTGGACAAGAAAAATCCTTCGGAATTGAAATAAACGTGTCCGCAATTTCTTGACTAATCAACCCTTTCTTGGTTTTCCTATGTTTCCCCGTTCCCAACCCCACCTCATCATTCTCAAAACCAAACAGCAGGAACCGACAATATCGAGCCAGTGCCACAAACCCATTAAGCACCGAAGCAGAAGGCTCAACATCCCCTTCATGATTAATAATCTGCTCCTCCAGGAACTCAATTTCAACCGTAAAACTATAAATATCTAAAATTTGCAATCTTTCCACGAAAAAACAATACAATGCAACGGTATCAGGAATCCTCCCATCCTCAAAGTCATTCAGAAATGAAAAGAATTTTAATCTCAACACCTCATCCTGTTTATCAATCAACAATTTTGCCCTTCTAGATTGCTTTTGTAACAATTCAATCTGTTCCCTCACATCATCGCTCAAGTTCAATTCTTTCAACGGGAAAACATCCAAAAGGGTCGATATTTCTTGATTCAAATCATGAAAATGGCCAGAAATCGAATGGTTTTGCAGCAAAAGCCACAACTTACTCGATTGTGCGCAATAATCAAGTAAAATTTTGGATCTATACAACAATAAATACAGCTCTTTGAAGCAAAGAATCGCCGTCGTCGGCAAATTAGACCGTGAATCACCAAGATACTCCAAAAGAACTACAAATACCTCAATTTTTCGAACCAGAGACCGCGAATTCTTCCGCTGGAACGGCAGCTTCTTGCCTGAAAAAGATGAGATCAGCTCCACCGATACCGCCGTAAGAATCTTCAATAGCGCCACGTCAGTCAAATCCACCGGCGCTAAAAACGCCTCAAGCGACGGCGACCTTCTCCTCCTTAAGGAGGAAAAAATCGCAGCTGAAGCCATCAAAACCCCAAATTCCAGCAAAATATAAACAAAAAAAAATTCTGCTTTTACCGAATTGATGATTTGGGATTGAAATTATTCTTCAGATCTGAAAAGGGTGGTGGTTAATTTTATGGTGGGATTGAATTGAATACTACTATGTGGCCGTTGAATATGGGGTAGAAAATGGAATCCGCGTTTGGAGAAAAAAAAGAAGAGAAAAGAAAAGGCTGTGTATTACAGTAATGAATGTCAAATGTGTGTCTGACTGAATTTCCAATATTAATAAAAACAATTTCTTCTCCTCTCCTCTTCTCTTCTCTCTCTTCTTTTCTCTTTCCTAATCCTCCCAAGGAATTTCCTTCCTTGCAGCCTTCATGAAAATGACTTTCCTTTTCATGGTTTGGAAGTAATAATAATAATAATATATCATGCAGCTTCTTGTCCAGTCATTTCTTCTTTCATCTGCCAACCCATGGTTTATACTAGTAAGGAGATTACCTTTTATGGACTTTTTTCTTAAGGAAATTATATATATAAATGTTCAAACACAAATATTTCAAGGAAATACAAATATTGGACTTTTAGTAATATTTATGTTGTCTAAATAAATATTTATATTGTCAGAGTAAATATGTATTTAGTTATATGTTTACACTCGTTATAACAATATTTTAAATTTTCAGTGATACTTATTACTCTGTCATCATAACTATTGTTCTGACTTAATATATGATAAATCTTTTAACGTTTAACTTTTTTACCCTAAATTTGAATTAATCAAAAATGTCATTTGTCTATGTTAATTTATTAGGTAAATATTGAATATTAAAAAAATGATATATTTATATTTTTATGCGTCGTCTTTTTTATTGTCAATTACAATAAATAATTATTATTAATAATTTCGTTTTTGCTTAAGATAATAAATAAATATATTCCATGTATTGTTATAATGAAGGTGGAGGGAGTAATGTGAAAAGTCCAACAATCCAAATGGTGTTTTTTCTTTTTGAGAACAATCCAAAGGTTGACAAAATGTCTAAACTAAAGCAGTTGGGTCCCATCACGCTGTAGAAATCGAGTGGAAAACAGTAAAGAAGTGCTTGGGCTTTGTTTCAACTTTTAATATCTCCCCTCCCTCTCTCTCTCTTAAAATAAGCACCATCCTCTTTTTATTTAATGGACTAGTAAAATAATTAACCTTTGACCAAAAGCCCCCAATTACCAATTTACCAACTACTAATCCACATGCATGGAAATGATGGCCCAATTTTTTAGAATAATGTATCTCTCATGGTAATAAACTCATTAACCCTAGTTGCCATCTTCTTTTTTTATTTCTTTTTTGCCCTTTTACATAGAATTTTTTTCTTTAAAAAAAAAACCTTTTACATAGAAACCACTGTTGACTACACTCGATCGCATTTTATTTATCTTTTAAGTTTCAAAAGAAACAAATCAACGATACGGGAGTATTCGTAATTAAATACACAATCGAGTTTATAATAGTGATAATCAATTAAATTGTGCAAAAAAAAAATTTACATAAAGAATGAATTAATTCACACACAAAAGTGATAACCAAAATTTGAGAGAAAGGTAGACAAGATCTTAATTTAGTGATTAAGAATTAAGGCTGAAGTATTAAGACCTTTAAATTTCATGTTTGATTCTCACTTATATGAGCTTAATTTTTAATATTATAAAAGCGATAATGTATTTAATTATGAATTATATTGTGTTTTCTAAAAAATGAGGCGTTCAAAAAAATTTGAGAGAGAATTTTCATCACCTCTTTTTCTTCAAAATTCTTCACTTTGTTCTTTCTTATTTTCACTTTTGACTTTTAAGACTTTCTTTATAATAGCAAGTATATCACCCCTAAGTTTTCTTCTTGTTCCAAGAAATTTTTCCTTGTATTAATAATTTTTAACTTCTCATGCAGGACTAATGATAAAATTTTATATAAATGTATTAAATGATTTTCTTAATTTATATGCATGAAATTAAAACGATTATTATTATAGAATGAAGAGAATGTAAGTTTATAGAATGTGTTAGTGCATCATTTCTTAATAGGGAAAAGATCTCTCTTTAGTTTAAGTCATAAAAAGTTGTTTTTTTATTTTTGAACCGAGGGAGTATAAAAATATAAACAATGAGTATATTTATGTATATACACGTGTACGATGTAAGAATACAATGTGTATACATGAATACAACACAAAATAGGGATGTCATACAATTTTACGAGATTGTTGACAATAATGGAGTAGTAATTTAACAATTAATTTCAAGTTACGTAAAGATTAGCCAAGGGACACCGATTTAAATTTTAGTCATGAATTTTGTAATATTTAAAAGGAGGACTTTTAAATCTTTAGGCAATGAAATTTAACGATATCAATCATCAAGTGTCATTATAGTTGTCGATGAGGTCTTAATCTAGTAATTAAGACTGAGATAATGTGACTTTTAAGTTTTAAGTTTAATTTTACTTGGATAAGTTTATTTTTTTTATTATGAAAAATTTATTTCCTCTTTATATAAAGTTTGTTTGTAAATTTATTTCTTTCTTTTTTTGATAATATTTAATTGATTGATATTATAATAATAATGTATTTAATTATGAAATTATATTATATTTTTTAAAAAATAAAGTTTTCAAAATAAAAAAAAAGTGTCATCATAGCCTATTGGCTATTGTCTTCCTCACTGATTGTATAACTATTTCCCTCATTTTTTTCATAAAGAAAATCATTAACATCACATCATGTTTCAAAATCAACAATTAAACCCATTGACTTCACTCTCATACCCGTAATCCATTGGTCCACATGTTTCCAAAGTCTGGAATCACATCTATGTCTAATTATAGTTTACTTTAATATTATAATTAATTTATTTTTCCTTAAAAATTAACCTTTCTATTTTTTAACATTTGAATTAACTAAAAAAAAAATATTATCTTACAGTTCTTCCAATACTTAGGTTGTATTTGATAAAATTGATTGTTAAGATCTGAACAGTTTAGACATCTGAATAAAATAGAGCATCTGAATAGAATTGTATCTGAATGAAAAAATGTTATTTGATAATTACTTTTTTCAAAATGTCTGAATAACACGTTTTTATAATTTTAACTCTAAAAAAAAAAAAACAGTTGCACTGCAGCACCTTCTTCTTCCCCTCCCTCGCCCCTCCTCCTCCTCCCTCCCCCCTGCCTGCCCCCGCCCCCTCCCCCTCCCCCTCCCCCTCCCCCCCCCTCCTCCCCCCTCCCTTCTCCTTCTTCCTGGTGTTGTTGGTGGTAGATCTGGTAGTGGTGATGGTAGATTTAATGTTGGTGGTGGTGGTGACGGTGGCGGCGGCGCCGGTGGTGATGGTGGCAGGTTGCAAGTTGAGGTGGATAGAAAAGTAAAATAATAATATTGAGGAGGGTATTTTTGTCTAAAAATAGTCAAACTCATTCAGACACGACTCTTAATAATTTAGACTTGATTTTGTATCTTAACCGATTAGAGGCATTAAGAGGTAACAAAAAAAAAACAACCATCTGCCTCTTACCGAATAAGAGGCAGTCTATTAAGAGGCAATAAGAGGTAATCAAACACACCCTTACACCAGTATAAGATAAGATTACATGTTCGAATCTACTCTTCATTAAAAATTTTACTTCTTTCCTTTTATTTTTCGGTGTTCACAAAAAAAAATTTATTTGTAACTTTTTTTTATTTTAAAAACAAAATTAATTTTGTAGAGATAGTAATATAAAGTAACATAATTTTTTTAATCAAAAAAGTTATTATTATACTTACATTACTTAACTAACAACTTATTATTACGATTATAAACATGTACGTAGCAAAAATATATTTTTTATATAATAATTTTTTAGGAATAAAATTGTTTTTGTGGAATATATAGTAGCTAAACTACCTTCAATTTCTCTTCATAACCTACTTGAAATTCATATATAAATCGACCAACTCTTTTGCAACAAACAAAACGACAAATTATTTGGCCGGGCCGGTCAACAAATGATGATCTCAATGAATAAGAGAAAAATCAATGGAATTAAAGAGAGAGAAAGGGAAAACGTCAAAACTCCGGCTGAGGCTGTAGTAGTATTTTGCAAGATAAACTCCTCCTATCTACATTACATGCATGTGTAAGCTTTCCAAATTATATATATAAATAAATAAGTAGTAATTAGCGATAAGAGATTGCTTAATTATTTTTGGTAATTAGTGACGTGGTTTTTGTTGTTAATCTTGTTTATCTTGTCATTTCGATTGGACAAGAATTATGCCGCCATCTAAGGCCGCCCGCGTTGCCGCCAACGTTTCAAGTGTGACAATTGCTAAAGTTGATAAATTGT
Organism: Aralia elata; assembly: GCA_034770075.1. NCBI lineage: Eukaryota > Viridiplantae > Streptophyta > Magnoliopsida > Apiales > Araliaceae > Aralia > Aralia elata. The sequence goes on along the minus strand of CM068379.1, from coordinate 71,308,179 downwards.
TATATAGTTTTGTTATGTAATGGTAGAAGTTTATTCCTATATATGTAAAGTCATATATATATATATATATATATATATATATATAATATTCAAATTTATTTATCATTAAAAATTAAAATTAACTAAAGATAAATTTAATAAAATACTCTTGAAACTTGAATTCTTGAACTTTATTGTATTAAAGGTGGTAGTCTAATAGTAGAAGTTTATTTTTTTACTGTGCAAAGTCATTAGCAAAAGTCGGAATTAACCACCGTATGATGCAAAAGTCTCACAACCCTGCTGTTAAATTGCATCTCTTTTTTTTTATGAGTTTTGATCAATTTTGAGATTAATTTAGACCCATTAAGTGGTTGAATTTAAATAAAATTACAAGTGCATTTAATAGTCTACAACAAGGAAATTAAAAGAGAATAATATATGATTCAAGAATTATATATTGTATTTTAATTATATCCAAAGTGGAGTATATGAAAAAGTGTATTGTTGTTTGCAAAAACTATTTTTCTTCAAGTCCCACATTAGTAAGGAGTAAAACTATTTAATGATTTATAAGCATAAGTGGAATACTTTAATTTACTTGTGGTACTAAAGGGAAGACTTGGATATGATCATAATGACGTGGTGCTTTGCACCACCCTCCTTTGACCCGAGGCTCGATGCGCATTACTAAAAGTCTCGCTCGAGCCATGAGTCTAAGAATTAATATTGTTAGTTCAAGTTATAATTACAGAATTAATATTTTGTAACTGATACTTTGAATGTATTACAAAGTTCAGTTTTGATATTTTAGTAATCAAGCAATTCTCTCTACATCTTCTTACACTTTAAAAAACTTTTCAACAATTACAAAGAAGTTTCTATAGAGTTTTCATTTGTGTTTTGATATTTTAGTAACCAAGCAATTCTCTCTACATCTTCTTACACTTTAAAAAACTTTTCAACAATTACAAAGAAGTTTCTACAGAGTTTTCATTTGTGAGTTGTTATCACAGTGAATTTTATTGGCTTGATATATCATAGAGGTATATTGCCAACAACCTTTAGCAAACCTTAGTGGTAAGGGGTAATAAACACCTTAAGTACATGGACTACCCGTATCAATCCGTTATGTTCCATTCTTTCTGTGTGTTATAATTTTTTCAATTTTCACCTTAAATGTTATTTGAACAAGTAAAAGTTATGTCTTGGTCCTCTCTTCTCCACTCCTCGATAAAACTTGTGTTCCGCGGAATTGACCCATGGTGGTTGTTCTTGAACGCCAAGAAAGACTGGGCGTTTTGTTAGGTTAGGGGTTGTTATACCGTAGCTCTTGTTGCTGAAAAACGTAATAGGTTAGCGCGGCTCGCTTCGTTCTTTTTATCTCTATCTCTCTGTCATGCTCTTCTCACAGGAAAGTTGACACTCAAACAAGTAGGCACGTTCAACTGACTTTTTACCAACCTGCAAAGAGTTGTGAGGCTGTACCAGTTACAAAGAGCTTGAACAGTTTGAAGTTGATAAACCATACTCTGAAACTCGAATTCTTAATCTCGAAAATATCAACTAACTATTTATAAGTGAACCACCCAACCTCAAGAAAAGAGTTTTAAAAGATAAAAGTTGTTATGTCATATAATAATCGAAACTTATGTTAAAAAACATAAACACGAGTTTTTTTCTTCTTTTTAAACACCTTCATTTTCAAAGTATATTCGTACAAGTATAAGTGAATTATATAATTAATACTCTTTCCGTCTCAGGATAAAAGTCTTTATTACTATTTTAGGTAGTCCCAAGTTAAATGTCTACTTACCTTAAATAATCTATTTTTTACAATAATTTGCCCATAATACCCTTAGTATTAATTGTCATATTTCTATTCCGTATGCATATTTATGGAGCATCACTAGTCATGTGCAAAAAACTATGTAATTAAATGAGAATTTAAATATAGACAATTTTGTCATTTTATCCTATTTTTTAATATGCGCAAAAAGTATAAAAAATCTCTCAATTAAGAATATAAATAGAAAAACAAGTCTCACAATAAAAACAAAATACAAACTCACACAAGGGGTAAAATTTGAATTTGAACTAGAGGATCATCGTGGCTCTCCCTAATCCTTCTACATTAGTTTTCCTTTCTCACAAAGAAAGGTGAGTTGATAGGGTTCCATTTCTTGTCTTGGTTTTCCTCACCTTGCTTATACAAATAAGAGTTAAAATATACTTGCATTAATTGTTCTCCTCCTTTGCATTTTGTTTCATTTTGCCCCATATCCCTCGGTCCAAAAAAGAGGTTGCTAGTTGATTGAAGCAAGTCTTTGACCATTTAATATATAGTACTGATATATAATAATAACCTAAAGAAGCTTGGGTTTGAATATATCCAAACACAAAATATTTCACATTGTCATGCTTCTAACAAAGAGTAAGCAAAGATGATTTTTTATATTTCCATTTTTCGAAGGCCACGCGCTTACAAATTCAAATAATAAAAGTCTTACATTTTTTATTCAATGGAACGTAACAGAAGGAGCATATTAAATTATAGTTGAACGTGGAAATGAATGCAATTTTGGTACACAAAGTCATATTAAATACCTAAAAATAGGTGGGGATAAGGATTTTGTCATATAAGATCAACGTCTCATGCTGTCATATATATTAACAAATTATATAGCCAATATTGAAGCTATCAACTATATTATTTTGTACTTTAATATATTATATTCTACTACTTTGTTGGCTTCTTGTTGTTGTTCACCAAATTATCTGACCAAAGTATAATATTTAACAAAATTGAAAGAAGATAATAATGAAAAATACAACACATAACCTCACTTTTTAATAAATAATTATATATATATATAGTAAACTTGAATATGGTGATAATGATGGTAGTGTGGTAGCTAGCAAAATGCTAGTGCATCATATTTATGAAAAGAAAAAAGAATCAACAATAAAAAAGAATTTTTATTTAGGCTATCAATTTTTCTGAATAAATTCATGCTATTTCAAAGAAAATGTTGTTTGAATAATTCTCTTCTTTTTTTCATTTTGAAATGTTTGGCATTAGTATGAAAAGGCAGTTAACAAAAAACATTTACTGGTCAATATACAATTAATCTAAACTTTCTATTATAAAAAAAGACTTGGAAATTTCAAGATTGGTTATCATTTTCAAAACACAAACAAATCAGTTTTCTTAAATAGAGTTTTTGGAAAATATTTTCGTCAAAATACACCAAAGTAATAGCATGATGAACTAAAAAGTCTCTCAAACATATTGTTAAGAATATTGAATTAATATTCTTATTAATAGCATTTAACGCAACCATATACTTCGACCACATTAAATATTAGGTCATTTGTTGAACATAAAAGTACATCTGAATTAATATTCTCATTAATAGCATTTAAAGCAACCATCTACTTCGACCCGCATTAAATGTTGGGTCATTTGTTGAACATAAAAATACATCAAAAGACAAAAACATATGAAGTTTTACCATGAGCAAATTGTATCCATTTAGAAAATATAAGTTCAATCAAGATTTGTTTCTCCATAGCAAAGGCAAGCATGACATCATTTATGACATAAACGTCCTAAGGTATGGAATCCCAGAAATGGTAAATTAATGGTTCTTCACTATTCATTATCTATTTATTCTCTATATAATATTCTCTTCATAAAGCAAAAATAATAATAATAATAAAAGTCTATGAAAACCATACAAAATATGACTGCAAAAAGAAAATAATATGTGATTTTTTTTCTATATACATATAATATAATATTAGTAAGAAAGACTCGTTTTTACAGTCTATTTGTTATTCTCCCTTCTACTAAAATTGATAGGCCTAAGCTTCAATAAATTTCTTATATCAATATGAATGTGGTTCAAGGCCTTATGCAAGAATAGGGAGATTCTAGTAGATTTAAACAAATTTTGATCTTGACTGCTGAATATTCTAGACAGGCTTATTTATTACTCATTACATAAGAGCCACATATAACAAGAAGTACAAGACCACCCCTCAAAATTATAAATAAATATAAAAATAAAAAATAAAAAAATAACTGTACCCTCCCGTTTTAGCAGATATATTTCATCCATCTTCCCATAAAGAGCAAAGGTCCAGCTCCACTAGTCATAACTTTTTTCAACAAGGGACATAACTACATGCATATTCACATTTAGTAGTAGGGTTTCTAATATACCCCTACCAATTTTGCATCATATGTTCACACTATTATCAAACCTGTGCCACTGCAGGAGCTCACTTTCAGAATAATTGTTCAATAAGATTAGCTACTTCTGACTCCATTAAAAACAATAAGCTCATCTTTTAGAAGAAAAGATTCAGCCATTGCCATCACCTTTCTAAGGTTCTAAAGCGCTTAACCGACCACGGGGTAAGTGGTCCTAAAATACTTTGAATCAAACACAAGTTCTAGTAATAATGGGTAAATGCCAGAATTCTGCACAATGTAGTTTGGTTGGAAGTGTTTCTATTACTTTCCAAAGCATTGTTAACATTTATGATCGAGATCAATGGCGATGCAGTCATATCAAAATCACAAAAGGCTAAAAACGAAAATGAGTGGAATATAAATTTGAAAATTCATTGATAGAGGCTTTACTATTTCATTTCTCTATTCTAGTTTATTCTTTTAAGGAAAATTTATTTGACTGATAGAATCGACCTTCTAGACAGCAGGAATGAATAAACTAAATTCATACAAATGATGTCTACAATGAAGCCCTCAGAATCATCCACTATCTTCTATATTACCTTGGAGACCTAGAAGACAAACATTTTCCACAGGAGACGAATTTCAGCAAAGCTTGTGGCCTCCTTGTTCTAACCTTCAAACGTGAAAGCTGCGTTCACAAAACATCATAAGTAACAGCTTCAAACAAATCACCAAAAAATGAAAATTGAAATTACTATGAGGAATCATTTGCTAAAAATTTACTATTGTGAACATCCAAAACAAAACAAAAAATTGCGCACACCAGATGTCGACATAACTGTAAATAGTATGCCATATAAACCTTAGAATACATTTTCGAGTAAGTCTATGAATTCCTATTTTGACATGGATTCTTGGCCTGAATAGCGTATGAGGCAGAACAAGCTAAAATATTGGTACCATGCCTTTTAAAGTTCTGCCATAGCTGGTATAATAATGATCATGATTACGTAAAAAATGATATGATAAATGAGCACCAGAAAGTACTATTCACAAATATGAAAGGTCATTAAGGTTGCTGCTCTTTCAAGAAGAAAAAATGGTAAACCAGGAACAAGTAAGCTTCAATCTCTAAGATAAAAGAGTGAAATGTTGTTATAGTACAGTGTTAACATATTAGATATGGTGGTAGGGAAGATAAACATATTAGATATAATGTTAACAGGGCCAGATATAATGTTAACAGGGACATTAGATATAATGTCCTAACACAGCTACAAATAAACATGTCTTGCACAAAAATGGGCCAGAAGAGTCATCGTAGGTGAATGGGCAAGAACGTTTGGACTATACAGTTACACACCCACCTGGTCTTGCTCCATTTTATGCCAGCATGGAAATTATGTAGTCGAATACTCGTTATTCGCTGACATAAAGATATTCGTCTTATTTAATCAGTTTCTTGCACATTCTTCATCAAATTATATTAATAAAATCTACACGAGTTGTGTACAAGCACATTTGAGTGCTTTATGCTCTTGTATTAACTATGAGTTGCCCCATTCTACTTTACTTACATTATTCCTTTGTCGTATCAAGTCATCTCCACTCCTGCCATACTAATCCCCAAAGGGAGGGGATCAAGGGCAGAAGGCAGTATGATACAAGTGTCCAGTTGTTAGGAGATCCTAATAGACTTGATGATCCATGCAAGAGGTTTCATATTATATGATAAAAGGAGGCACAAGTTTGCCCAATTAATAATCTAGTGTCTTATCTACATTCTTCTCAAAGATCACTAGGTGCTGTAGGTTTTTGTGAAAGGAATGGAGCCCAGTAAACAGGGAAGCTCGCCATAGAGCCGTCGACCAGAAATAGAAGACTGCTGCCCTGAGAAAGGGAAGCCTCTTTCAGGAAAGTGCGAATTTTATTTGTGTCACTTAGGAATTTTAGTAATGTAAGTAATTACTTAATTTAGGACTCGAGTAACTTGGCCCAAGATATGTAGCTATTTTTTTATGCTTGGTCACCTATATGAATGCTTATGATGTATTGTATTTATTAGGTTCTGATGAATTGATACTATTCTCCCTCTAAACTCTCTTCTCTCTCTTATTTTTCTTCTCTTTCCTTCTACAGTATGCACCACCAGTAGTGAAGTTTAAACATTTGGGTGCTGTGAATTTAGACCAAAATGAGTGCACACCATATTCATTGTTCTTATCACAGCATTTTATATTGGCAATAATGTTTCTTTAGGTTATGGTAGCCCTAGTATTTCAGTAGATATGGTGTCTTATGCAATTCAGAGTGGAACACACTCATCACAAAAGTCTGCACTTATATGGCTACATTAGAAGAAACACTATATAGTCTAGGGCTATACGGCTCAAAGAAACATGACGAAACTGCACTTTATAGTCATATGAATATCTACAACACGTACCTTTCGACGGGTCAATCTAGATGCCTTCCAGCATAGCAAGCTTCTTGATCTAGGTTCTAATCTCCTGTGGAACAAACAGATAAATATTATAGTCGTTTTCATGGAATCATGAAAGATAACCCCAGCGCAAATTCACTCCAATAAAAAATCATTTGTCATTGCAGAAATCTGAAATCATGAAATGGTTCTTGGAATGTAAAGAACAACTGCATTAATTCTGAATTTATAATATATTTTCAATACCGAAGATTGAGTCAGCTCCTTTTCATGTTTTACCAGTTTGGGAGGCCTTCTTCAAACAATAGGTATTGAAGAAACTTAAAAATAAAGAAGGAAAGGAAAAGCAGCAAGAAAAATATTGGATCTGCAAAGCATCCAACCCAAAACCACATGACAGGCATGAGGCATTATTACACCAATGCAGGACAAGTGCTTCCGTCCTCCCTCACGTGAGACCCCACTAGTTATGCACAGTACCACAAGTGCTCTAACATGAATTAGCCGCCACACCCTCAGTATATAACCTAGTGGTGTGGGCTAACTCCACAGTATCACAAGTTCGGGTCCTCCGGGTATTAGATATATCGATTTCTCCAACCCTCTCCCCCCCCCCCCACCCCAAAAAGATACATATTGGATCTATAAAAGCATTTAACCTAAAACCACATGGTACACTTTATTTTACCAATGCCCTCCCCATGCTCCGTCACATAAGACCCAGCCAGTATTATGGGTTATGGTGGTTAAGATACTCTAATATAAATATTAGACACCACAACCTCCATCTATCTCCCCTCATGATTTGGGCCAAATCCCAGTTCCACAAGATCGAGAGACATTCTCTCTCTCCTCCCCCCCCCCCCCTTTTCCAACTTAAAAACCTCCAATTTCACCACTTTGTCAAAAATATATACTGTCAAAAAACAATGAAGTGAACTTTTTCCTTGTAGGGGAACATTATCCAATCGTTTCGAATCCCTCCCACCACTACCACCCTTGTGCGCGCGCACACAGACCAAAAAAAAAAAAAACTAACTAGATATTTCAGAACAAGACTTTAGGCATCATCATTTCAAAGTTGTAGTTCAGAATTGTCAAACAAGGTGTTTATTTTCAACCCATGCTCGTTACAACTAACACATACCCAAACTAATTACTATCTGACCCTCTTAAATTATTTGTTCTTTATATTTATGGGCAAGCTTGGTGACTCCAAGTATCAGAAAAGTTTTAAACTAAGTTTGAACCCAGAACCTTACCTCTTAATTATGTTTTAGCCTCTTCATACATTATAGTCATGGACGATTTAGAGGTTTAGGGTTTGTTCGTCAAAAATCAAAATCATGCATTTTCTCATAAAAATACAATATTGGAAGTAATATATTAATTGAGGAAAAGAAACATACAGATTCTCTTGTTCAAGCTTTTCAGCAATAGAAACAGCTTTTCGTTTTGACCACCCATTTCGCTGTGTACATCCTTCTGCCTGCTGAATTACATGGGCAAGGGACACCTTGCTTCTCACTATGCTCCGACTCTGATTTGGTTCACTTGACTTACTTTGCTCAGGGAGAGAAGCCAACATGGAATTTTTATGTGAAGATGCTAGTTCTCCTATCCAAGCATCTCGTATATCTCTTCTGGCAGGCTGTGTATTGGCAAGATGCTCATTTCCTCTTGGTTTTCTTGGAGAAGCTTCAATTTCAACAATTTCACTCCTTGCCAGGGCTTGAGTTAAATTATCTCTATCTTTCAAAAGCCTTCCACTGGAATCATCATATCTTGCCGTAGACATCCTGCTGCTAGTAACTCCTGGGTTTGCATATGCCTGGGATGAACCATCCCCAGGAGCTGGTAAAATAAGTGGCACATTAACCCCTGTTCTTGTATCTATCCTTGATTCATATTTGATTTCAATTGTTACAGGGGATCCAAGAACAGACTCGAATGCTTGTAAAATGTGTGCCCTAAATTTCTCTGCCTTCGATTGTGCCTGATGGGAGCTGAACAGCAAATGAACTGTCGAACCTGCTAAAACGAAATTTAAACATAATTAACTAATTAGAGAGACAGGACAATGTCATTCCACTAAAAATGTAATAATTATGTAAATTTACATGTAACAAATAATGAGCATTGGGCCTGCATCAAGAAGAGAGCTAAAAGGCATTTATTTCTTGGATAAGAAACATAAAACAGACATTTTTAATTAATTGGTGTTGAAAGAGAGATTCTAAGAGTGTTCATGTAATAGAACAAATAAGTATAAGGAATAGGAATAATTCCATTATCTAATATTACTCTCTAATTCATGTTATTTCTACATAGCATTACATTGGTTTATATAGGAAATAGGATAGCACACAATATAGGAAAACATGGAGAGGATAACATGGGGAGGAAAACATGGAAACATGTTTTCCCACCTAACATATTCTAACACTCCCCCTCAAATGCAACTTTACATAGAAGGGACAAACTAAAGTGCATTTGACAAAAATATGAAGAAAAAAATTGCAACAACATAAAGGAGTCATCATGACTAGCAAGCAGTTGAAGAACATGAGGAAAGCGCCATGGAAAGTGAGCTGGAATCACCAAGAAGCAGCCAACGCCGAGAACCAATGTTGCCCCCATGTGAGACCCAAGTTGCACAAGCCAACAAAGAACAAACCGAAGCAAAGCGAAAAACCATACGGCTGCAAATGAGCATAACGTAGCATGAACTACCCCTCATGCAACCTAGACCATATCATATCTCATACCTCATATCTCATATCTCATATATCTCCCCCTCAAATGCAGCTTTATATAAAAAGGACAAAATAAAGTGCATTTGACAAAAAAGGAGGACAAAAAAAAAGAAAGTAAAAAAAAATTAGAAAGATGCAAACAACATAGTTGCAGATTCTAACCAATTCAGACCCGGGACCATGTTGGAAAAGACATCAACAATGGATACCTTGTTGGAGTACACATCAACAATGGGTAACATATGGGAAGAAAGCATAGCAAATATGGTGCATCAAGGAAGAAAGCTAGAAAACAACCAAGGACCAGCAAGAAAACCAACATGGGGAGATACTGGACACTCGAGAAGCGGCTGAAAATCAATGGATCACCGCCGGAAAAAGGTCGCCGGAAAAGTCGCCGGAAAAAGTCGCCAGAAAAAGTCGCCGGAAAAGTCGACCACTGCAGATGGAAGGAGGAGAGAGAAAAGGCACGCTGGTAAAACTTGTCGGAAAAAGTCGCCGGAAAAGTCGTCGGAAAAGTCGCCGGAAAAAGTCGCCGGAAAAAGTCGCCGGATAAAGGATCAAGCTCTGATACCATGTTGAAAGAGAGATTCTAAGAGTGTTCATGTAATAGAACAAATAAGTATAAGGAATAGGAATAATTCCATTATCTAATATTACTCTCTAATTCATGTTATTTCTACATAGCATTACATTGGTTTATATAGGAAATAGGATAGCACACAATATAGGAAAACATGGAGAGGATAACATGGGGAGGAAAACATGGAAACATGTTTTCCCACCTAACATATTCTAACAATTGGCCATAAGAATGCAAGTGTGCCTAAATTTTTTATTTTTTTTGTTAAATATACTTCTGATACTCTAATCTTCCATCCATGTCAAATACTTGGAGTCTTAAAAAAAGTATACCATGCTATAGTAGCGGAAAATTTTCTGTGAAATCGGGTTACTGGGGTCATAGGGGGCAGCAGGAGGAGCCGAGTCTTTTGTGGCAGAGTATTTGGAGGGCACGGACCGCGCAGTTACCACGGAAGGTGGCTTTTTCACACAGACAGCGGCTCTTGATAGTATTAAGTCAGGATTCTTTGTGGAGGAGAGGAAGGTTGTGGTGAACCAGCGCTACATGTATAGGAAGGATTGGGAGTAGGCTGACCATTTGCTTCTTCATTGTGATTTTGTCCATCTTTTGTGGTCAATAGTGTTTTCTTTGTGGGATTTACAATGGGTGATGCCTGCATCTCTGGTTGAGTTGCTGAGGGTATGGAAGGGGTGTGAATTTATAAAGAGAAGTCGTGTTTTGTGGGCCAGGACTCCTCATTGTTTGGATGGGTGATGCGGAGAGAGAGGAAATGTAGATACTTTGTGGTGAAGGAATGGAATATTGGTCAAATTTAGAATTTATTTTTGCCCCTTTTGTTCTTCTGGAACAAGGAGATCTTCCTGGTTCGGATGTGGATTTTGTTGATTTCTTATAGAAATTTAGATTACAAGCATGATTAGGGTTTGGTTAGTGTGGCGTTTGTGTTCTTGCATTTGAGATTCTTAAGTAAATGGGTGTACTCTCTTGGTACCTTTTTCAATAAAAAAATTTACTTAAACCAAAAAAAAAAAAAAAAAAATAGTATCTAGTCTATTAGAATTATACGTGTTGCCATCAAAATGAGACTACCATTTACATATATATTAACTGATTTGAACGGATAAATAATATCGCCTTAAGGAGAGAAAGAATTGGCATTTCCTCAGTTTTCATAAAATAAAGAATAAAAAGAATTATACTACACAGCATTCTGTGGTGCACTCTCTCCGTTCCTGTTAGAGATGATCTAAGTTAGTGTAAACTTATCTCAAGTTTGATGCATTAGGGAAGCATTAAGCAATAAACCCGATCTCTATCTCAAGGATAGTGTGATTATAAATATTGTAATATCTTGTACACATTTGATGTGTTAAAAATAGTGTTATTGTTCTCTATGGTGGACGTAAGTCTTTATGGCTGAATGACATTAATCCTTGACTTGTCTCCCTCTTCTAACATTTTATATATCTTCTATGTTATTAAGTTTCTACGCAACTACTTTCTGTTTCCATTAAATGCTCGCTACTTCAATTTAATAAGAGTCACTCTTTTTTTAGTAAAGGTCTTTCGCCACTCTCCCTCTCCCTGCCTCCCTCACACACACATACTTAATAACTAACAATTTCCTTCTTTATTCACATTTATAATAAGACTAGTTTAGCATATGCCATGTTAATACTATTTTACTCTTTCAACCCTACTGAGACTTTTAAGTTTTTCTAGGCCTTTCAAAGACAATTCTTCCCATAAAACAGTAAATATCTGACCCAACCTGTTAGGAACTAAGGATGACTCTCCAGTTTAACAATCTCTTGATCAGCATGGACTACCTCATAAGTAAGGAAGTCTGCAGTTTGGTTTCCTTTGGGATGCACATTGACTCTATTAAGTTTTGGCCAGCTCGTCTTAGTCTTTCTGTGTCCACGGAATATTCTTTTAGAAGGGTAAATTTGGATTGTATCCAAAAGAAAGGAGGAAAGTACAAGTCCCGAAAAAGGTTAGGCTTTAAGGGAGAGACATGCTTAAATGCTCATCCTACCAAGCATGACTGAATCCGTAATAAGCATGACTGAATCTCGGAGTCGTTAAAATTGGGAATGAAGGTCTAAATCCAGTTGTCAATAAAGACCAAGGACTGAATGAAAATTTAAAGGTATTAATGCTAATTTGTCCCAAAATTTGCCAAATTCCATCAGCCAATCTGGCCCCCAAATTGTTCAGGATTCCATGAGTTAGAAATGTTCGCGCACAACATTTCAGTGAAACCAACAACTACAAAAATAGTCAAGAATGAAAATAGGGCATAAATTATTGCATGAGTTAATAATAGGCAATGATGCATGTTGGAAGTACCTGCTCCAAAACTCACTGAGATCAGCTTGCCTTCTTGATACATGAACTCTCTTATGGTGTTTATTTTGATCTTTTCAAGAACCTCCAACCAAATTTCTTCAATTTCCTTGCGAAATTTACCTGGAAACTGCTTGCTATTTACTCTATTTTTATGACCAGAAACACCAAATGTCTGCTGAGGAACCATCCCAGACCCAGCATGTCCTTTTCTATCTAAACTAGTGCCTCCTTTCATCTTAGCATTATAATAAGTATCACTAGAACTTCCAGCTTGAAGGTTATCTATTCTAACCTTTGTTGACAATCCTCTTGCAATATTAGGCATATCATTATGCTCAACATTACTTCTCCTGGGCCTCTCTCTTCCACCAGTAGAGTTTAAGCCCAAGGGACTATGATTTAAACTAGTGTCTGCAGACGAACTAGGCAACATATACTGCTGATCAGGAGCAAGTTGCAACAGCGCAGCCGTTAGCCATGTTAATCTATCATTTGACATTCTCAGCTGCTTTTCAGCTTCAGATAATGTTTTCAAAGCTTGACGTAGTTTTTCCATATCTTCTTTTGACACTGGAACCAATAAGAAAGCATATTAAATTTAAAACAAAATAACAGAAAATAAAGTCAGATGCGGCGGAAAAAGAGCTGAATTCGAAATCAAATATGACAGGTAGGAAGTAACAAAAGGCTCTGACACTAGTATTCTTAACATATCAGCCAAAAAGAGAGATAGCTGGTCAAAAGACGTGTCATTTCAAATTCTCATATTCAATATGCTTCGGAGCTAATATGCATTAGCATCATGGCGCCCATGACGTGTAGCAGGCTAAGTGAAAAAACAAGAAAGAAAATAAAAAAAATAAACCATCGAACTTAACAAATTGATCAACTTTTTGTTATTAACATGTGGACCATCAGAAAATCTCAACTTACATGATTGCCGTCGAAAGAACTTCCTTCTAGGCAATCCTTTCATGATATCATAACTACCAGCAAGAATGTCAGTTATTACGGTAGCAAGTTGTGACATCAAAGCCAATGGCTCGACACCAGACTCCATGATCTCTCTCAAATTCTTAACAGTATTAACTGTGTCTGCAGATAATGCTAAATCAAGCAGATCGACCAACTTCTCATCAGATATAAGACCAACCTGTAAAAAGCATACACTATGAAATTTTATTTAGAACCTAATTAATAATTGCAATGGGAAGTCTCAATATTTATGTAGAGAAATAAGCAGTTTCAATATTCATACATGAGATGGTCTACAGAGTTGATTTCAATATTCATATATGAGATGGTATACAGAGTATCTCATATCAACTGCTGAATTCCAACTTATTTAGAAAAAGAAGGCAAAAGAAAGTACTGAATTTCATAATTCTTTATACATTGTATAAAACCTTAATGACACAGGTATATTGTTTCCAAAGGAAACAATGGCGGAAACTTATAATCGTATCCAAGAGGGCAAGAAGTATCTAATTGAGCAGTTGAGCAGATACGAAATAGCAATTAATGTGCCAAGATAAACATGTTCTTCGGCATATCCTTAATTTAAATATGCAAGTTAAAAGAAACCAAAATAACAGTAAACTTCCTTAAATGCATAATTATACATGCAATTAAAAAAAAATATATATATATATAGATTATAAATGTATATATAGGGATTAAGACCTTTATATACTATTGTAGGAGGGTAAGTGTATTGTGAGAGTTGGAGGGCCTCGTGAGAGCAACAATGTAAGGAGGCATTGAATACGGTGCCAACAGGCCAAATTCCGCATGGATTTAGCCAAGTCACAGGCTCACAATTTGAATCTGATGATATATCTTGGGCCTACATGTGAATCTACATACTCTAACTCGAACTAACTTCAAGTAAACGTAATATTTATATGTTTTTGGCATGTAAATTATTTAACATAACATTATAACTAATAAAAATGTATACAAACTAATCAAAAATATTTATAGTCAGGTGTAAACCTCAAATGAATCAAATCAACTAAGCAAGGAGTGATTGTACTACAATCAAATCTATAACTGTTAGATGAGTGCTACAGCAGAACAGCCATATATCTCTTAGATGTATTGTGAGATATGTATCGAGTATCGTAACATAGTGAACTGATAACTATGCAAAACACACTTAAAGTAAATTGCGCATGCAAAAGTCATGCATTTGATGAGTTTTCATGTTTCTTTTAAATTCAAACTTTCTTTGAGTTTAGCAATTTACTTGGACCTATTCAACCCATTTTCTCAATTGTGCAAAAATATAATGTTGGATAAATTCTTAAACTTTTCAAAGAAAGTTTTTCAACAAACTTTTAATATTATATTCCCTCCGTCCCAAGATAAAAGTCCTCAGTTGACTTTTGTGGTCAAATTAACCGTTTTTAAAATTAATTATTGAACATATATATATATATATATATTAGATTTTTAAAAGGCAAACATTAGAATTAGTACTAAATTGTATGTACTTTATCATGTTTAATAGGTTTTTTCCATATATATAAAAGAATAATAAGATCTATTGATTTAAAAAATAGTCAATTTGACCATAAAAGTCAATGGACAACATTTATCCTGGGACAAAGGAAGTATGATGTAAGATGGTAAGAAAACAAATAACCACAGGAAGTAAGAACTATATTAAAGTCACCAGCTCTAGAAAAGCAGTAGTTTAAAAAAAAAATAGGTATTTCTTTGGGCCCGAGTATGGCAATACTTTTACGAACATGTAATTCAAAGGAGTGATAGCAGATTAAATAAATAATACACTATGGAATAATAAGAATAATAATACTGTTTTGTGAAGGACAAAATAGCATAGAACTAACCAGTTCCTGAACCAGAGGAACAGATATTCTCTGCCCCAGCAAACTTAATTGATCAAGTGTCATCTCAGCATCCCTTAATGATCCATCTGATCTCGAAGCAATAAGCTTTAGAGCATCCTTATCGATTTCTAGATCTTCTTTGGTTGCAATCCACTGCAGAGTATAGATAATATCAGCATCCTTCAACTTTGGGAAAAAGAACTTTTGGCACCTGGATATGACTATATGAGGCAAAACATCAAGACTCGAACTAACAAGGACAAAAATGACACGCCTGGGCCCTCGATCCATGACCTTTGATATAGCACTCCAACAATCAGCAGACAGAGTATCACAATCATCAAAAATAAAAACTCTGTACTGTGACGGCATCTGAGGAACAATCATGTTATCAAGTAGATCCATAATACTTTGGAAGTCAAAAGTACTGACTGGACCTACTTCCCTTATATATCGACTTCTACCCATGTCATATGCAGTGCAAGATGCACAAAACCCACAAGGTTTAGGATGCTCCATAGACTGGCAATTTAAGGCCCTGGCAAAAATGCGTGCGCACGAGGTTTTACCTGTCCCATGTGGTCCATAGAACACATAGAGCAACCCAACTTTTCTTTTTACAACAGCATTAGAAAGAGCTTGTGCAACCAAATTCTGTCCCACAAGATCTCTGAAGGTTCTTGGCATGTACTTTTGGGTCAAATTCTGGTGCCTGCCATTTTGATGCCCTTGAAACTTCTGCTGATCACCAGACCTAGCTTCCGAAGCAAGGTCAGAGTCAATATCCTGCTTCAACAAATTATCAGCATAAATGCCTAACTCCCCTGAGTAATCATGCACCCAAACAGCATTATCTGTACTGTCCTGATCATCAATGAGTAGCGGAAGAGCTTCCCCGTCAGATTTACTTGACGAACTTGAGTGATCAGGCCTCAAAGGCATATTAGAAAACTCCCCCCCTTGAGTTGGTGGACCACCTTTCTTTGACTTTGAGTCAGACAAACCACAAGAAAGGCTCCTTCCAGCAATGTCAAGAAATGATTTACCCCTGTTATGAATTCGTGACCAATTCCATGGAAGACCACACCCATTTCTGGGAGCCCTTGTGACATTCTGATCGCCATACTCTTGTCCTCCTTCCTCCATGTGATATTTTGAGTGTACTGCACCATGAGCTAATGAATTAGAGGCCACAGACATTTCATTCTGAGCCACAACATCTCGTGAAGCTACCGAAGCTCGAGTCCTCCTTGCACCTCGAAACTTACGTCTTTTTACCCTATTCAAACCATTACAGTGGCTGCGATTGCTTGCTTCTGCTTCTTCAGGGGGGTCTTCATACTGTGCATGTCTGCCATGATGATGGATGTGAGATGATGCTACATCATCACTGTCCACTCGGACCTCATGTAACTGTTCAGAGAGGGTCCTGAGGCGATCATCTTGTCTATGCCTCCCCTTCTGATTGATCTTCATATCCCTTGTTCCAGAGTTTCCTGAATGAATGTCATGGATCAAATCATTACCATCTATTGGAGTCTCATCTTTGCCAACTAGAAGGTCAGTTCCCAAATTCTTCCCTATTGATCCTCCTCTCTTACTTCTTCTGCGTTCCCGGACTCCACTCTTGCAACTACGGTCACTCACAGCTGGTACCCCATCATTACGCTTGCTGGCCTCCCCAGGAGCCGCTCTTGATATTGGTACACTAGCTAAAAGTGGTGAGCTCCCCGAAAATCCTCTATCATCCCTTTGACGCTCAATGCCTACAGACCGTCTTCCATTTCCCACTGATGCATCCTTTTCACCTCTTCTGGATAGCAAATCAATAGCAGAGGGAGAATTCCATGAGGGTGGACTCATAGAAGGATCCCTAAGAGATCGAGACCTCTGAAGGACAACAAGGTCCCTTATGAGGGACCTGTCGGCTAATATGGGGCTTTGCTTATGCATATGGTTCTTTAAATGAATACAATTTGTCAAATGAATATGGTTGCGGAGATGATCACTAATATCACCATTCGCATCCTTAAGTATCCGGTCACGGACAGCCCTGGTCATGATCAGATCATAAATTGATCCAACAGCATAAATTTTTGAGCTTTAATGCAGAATATCAGAAAATACTGCATTGTCTTGATTTATTTGTCTCTCAAATCTTCTCAATTACAGTAACAAAGAAACAAACCCAGCCAAAATCCCACTAAATTCGACTCACAGCAAACATTAAGCCCAAATCCAAGTAATCAAAGAATCCCACTATAAACCCATGTTCAAAGAACTTATAACTTCAGATTTAAATCCTTCAAGATATATCATTGGCCGAACATAGGCATAAATCCACTAGCAACAGAGCAAAGAATTTACACCAATAACTTAAAATCCAAGCTGTAAAGCTTTAAACTGAAATGCCAACACAGTAACATCTGAGCTTCAAAAAGTACGCTAACTAGCAGAAGTGGCACATGCAAATCTCAAAACACAAAATGCCCACAAAAAATACCGTTGAACCCTTATGGGTTTATGGCCATAAAGTGGTCATTTTCATTTTTGACAAAGTGGCAAAGCAAATTAGAGGTGGAAATCAAAAGGGGCATTAAATTGTAGGAAGTAGAAGGAGAAAAAGGAAGAAAAAGGAATTCAAAGAACACTCCATTCACCTGAATCAGAGAGGCAAAAGAAAAGCAGCAAGTGACCCGTTTCCATCATTAAGCCTCATCAGATCCTTCCAACTCTCCCTATCATCACATGGAGTTCACGAGGATTTCTTCCTTGAAAACGATGGAAGATGCAGTTCATACTGTTTAGAGAGAGAAAGCTTAATACAGGGTTAATTACCCAGAGAGTGAGATTCGGAGTCTTGTAAGAGAGAGAAAATATATAGAAAGAGGTGGGGGTTATGGCCGTATGGGGGGCCTGAGAGAAATGTTGCTATATGCTGACGAATGCACCTAAACTGCACACTCAGCATACAGTACAGCGGTGTGTCCGTTTGTTTGTTTGAATTTTTGGACTAAAAAGTGGAATTAAACAGAAGCTTTGTCTACTCCTCATGTTTCATTTTTTTAAAACAAATTTTAAATTAATTTTTTCATAATATATTATTTATTTAAAATAATAAATAATGAAATATTAATTAAAAATTTTGTGTTACTTTATAGTTTAAAAATTAAAAAAGTATCTACGATTTTATAATAAAAATGATATTTATTATCTATTTTGGACCATTAATTCTTTCTGTATGAGCAATTTGTAAATTGTGAATCAGATTCCCTCTATTATATCTTTCATTCAATTTTTTTTAATACATTTTAGTTATACAAATATTATTTTTAACTACAATTCTCAACACAATTATTTGCAATAATTTTTATTATAGCGCTAAATGTGTATTACAAAATTTTGAATGAAAGAAAGATGTGATGAAAGGATTCCACAAATTATACGATATATATATATATATATATATAATGCTAGTTCTTTTATACTCTACGTAATAATGTAGATTTCTGATTATTTGATATGTCAAAATTTAATTCGTAAATAATTCACCGTATATGGATTAATCAATAATTGTAATTAATCATAATTATACATATTATTTTGTATCACTTTTTTGTAACTATTCTTTAGTTAGTATAATATTAATGTTTTGATCTATTGGAGGCCGTTTTTTATGTCTGTTTTTCTATTTTTCGGTTTTCATTTGAAAATAAAAAATATATATATATATATAGGAAATAAAATATTTATGAATTGTGAGGGGACCAAATGATCCGTTCTGTTGGAAGAAGCCGTTTTTTTTTGTTGTACGAACAATGTTGGGCTGAATTGGGCTTGTAATTTTTGTACTGAGAAACATTAATGACAATAAGATATACAGTGATCAGGTCACATCTACTCTTGGGACCTACTTCTTGAAGTTACAAATTAAATATGGTACGCTTTAATTAATTTTACAAACACGTTTATTTACAAGAATTACAATCAAATCATGCATACTTAAAAATTCATTAATAAATTATTATTTTTTGGATTTAAAAATTCATTGAGTATATGAATCAAGAAATGAGATAAACACAAATTTAAAAATATTATATTAGAGGTGATGAATAAACTCCACTATTTGGCATTTATGATTCAGTGCAACTATTATTTACTTTTTTATTCTAATAAATTTAAATAAATGAAATAAAAGCTCTATAGAGTGACAGCAATGGAAGTTAAAAGCTAACATATTTAATAGCTAGGGATTATATAGTTGTTAATTTGTTGCCTAAATTAGGGTGACAAATGAATGTAGGAGAGTGATATTATAAAGAGAATCCATGCATAATAATATATAGTTTAAATTCGTGCGGAATTGTCAGGTTGTCAACTCTATTGAAAAAACTACCCGGCCGAAAAAAAGAAAACAAAGAAATGGCCCCATGCATACCCCCCAAAATTGTTTTATATCCAAAATTTATATGAAGGAGTACAATGCTAAAAGGGTATAGATTTGACATGAGAGAGTAGATAATTTTTAAGGGTATTTGGGAGCTCAATATCACAATATGGCAAGTATTCATGTTTTATGAATTGTATTTTGTTCACAAAATAATTACGTATATATATTTTTTATATATATTTTGATGATTATATGCATGAAATTATTGATTGTGATACATATTGGTGGAATGGTAAACTTGAACCCCTCTATGCTGAAACGTTGGTTTTGACCTCAATTGTGCGTCCATTATTTGTAGCCCTTAATTAATCAACTCAAGTCTGAAAATTTATCTCCAATTTTTCATTTAATTGAATAATGCATATTGAGTAATAATTATTTCTCACAACGGTTCTCTCTAGTCATGTCCCTTCCCGACTATAATAAACTATTCTCTTGTTAAGTTAGTCATTTCTTATTTCGGATTTCATTTTGATATTTTCGATAGCAGACGAATATATAACGCATAAAAATTTATCGTTAAAATCAATAGCAGACGAGTGTGTAACGCGTTAGAATTTGCCGTTAAAATGAGAACAACATATGGAAGTTCAATTCCATAGTATAGGTAATTGAGATAGTTCTAATTGAATGAATTGAATTCCTCCCTTACAATATTTTCAAGATTTCCCAATAAAAAAGTAGAAGTCTACCGACTATTTTTCTTTAAAAGTCTTCGTTTACTAAAATTTTAATTTAATGGTATTTTTTTATTTATTAATTTTCTTGAATCAAAGCTGGATCTTCTTGGATTCTCCCTAACTAACAATAATAAGAAATCTATATATAAAGAGACGATGGCTACGGAACCACATGAAATTTTGTCGCCTACTTCACCAAACTGAAGAATGTCATGTGCTCTCCCACTCTCAATTATTATATCCTTGCTTGCTGGATTCAGACTACTAAAATAGACAGCACATTGTAGAAAACAATCTTCTCTTCCCCCCAAAATGGGACTTCATTTTATCTTTTAAAACCCTCGATCTTAGTTTCACATCTAAACCAATGGATATATCATGTATGGAGCTAACTAACTCGAAATTAATTGACTATTAGAATAGTTATAAAAGTAATATTAGGTTTTTATGTCTCAATTATCCGATCTGGCACGCGCATTTTCATGTGTGATATAATTTTTAATAAAAAAATGTATAATTTTAATTGAATAACGTGAATATGTGTGTCATTGGGTGCACACGAATGAACGTCTCCTTTTATGACTTGTATCAAATAAAAACATGCATCCCGCTCAAAATCCTTAAGAATGAGTGAAAATGTGAAATACCCCATCAAATTTATGTACCTAGCCTAGCTAATACCATAACGTCAAGGTAACGTGTAGCGGTAAAATTTGAACCAAAAAACTTATATACTTGAGAGTTTTGATATCATGTTAAAGCATTCAACTTGAACCAATTAATAATGAGTAGAGTAAACCATCAAGTTTATATATATAAACATCCAATTGAAAATCAATTAACTATAAGTGAAATAACCCATCAATCAAGATTATATATTGTATGTACTGGAAAAAAATTATACATCAAGTCTTCGTATATTAGTTGCTCGATAGGAGACTTTATATCTCAACCGAACGAAATCATAATCTTATGCTGATAAGTTAAGTAAATTAAATTTTGATCAACAAGTAGAATATCCTTTAAGAAAATTGTCCAACTAGGCAAGAAAATTATATCAACCATTCAAAAAGGTATAGGATTACAAAGTTTAAAACTTAAGAGATGCATGATTGCAAATTTGAAACATTAAGATTAAAACTGAAAAGTATAAAACTTTGATGGATGGATATTTTTTTGCAGTTTATCCATATCCATCTTTTCTCCTTTTCCTTCTATTCATTAGTACCCTCCCCTCTAGCTAGCCATGTGAGCTAACAAGGCCTAGTGAAATTCTGTCGTTCCATGTAAAAGCCTACAGAATTATTCACATGTAGTTGGTAAACTTGTCCACTTATCACATACTCCCTGTGTACTCAATTGAAAGTCTAAAAGCATAGTGCCAAAACAAAATTGTCTTCCTAAGTACAAATTAAAATTTGACAAGATATTTCAGACATACTCTTAGTTTATTTTGTATTTTTTTTGGTACTTTTAAGTCCTTCCAAATTAAAATGTGACAAGATGTTTCAGACATACTTTTTTTTTTTTGAGTACTTTAAGTCCTTATTATCACAAGGTAAAACAATCAGGTTCAAACCGTAAAATCTGAGTAATACCATCTCAACTCATGACCAGAGGTAAATCTACTCTTAGTTAATATAATAATGTGGCCTAGTAAGTCAATTCTCTTACTCCATTCTAACTGAGGTGTTTACAGCTTGCAAATGGAACCACCCCCTTCCAGTTGGGAAGATTTACCGGCACAGTTTCACAACTACAATGGTTGTAAGCTTAAAACTCAAATTATTGCCTTATGTCTCTCTACTACTGTACGTGTACAAGGTCTGGAATGAGAAGAATACAATGACTTTTGACAACTCTAAAGATGCCTCCGAGAGTTGTAGCTAGAGAAATCAAATGTAGATTAAACTCCTCCACAAAATATCACAAACTTGTTTCCAAGGATTCTATTTTGGTTTACTTAGCACTTGTTAGGTAGGTTCTTCCTCAGAATATATAGTCCTGGGATATGCCGCTTAGCCATTGTAATATGTTCCTTCTTAATATATTTAAATTTAGAAAAAAAATAAAATATAAATATAAATATAAATATAAATTAGCCTCTTTTTTTTTTTATTTACTTTTTGCTTCTTTTGAGGTCTCAAAGGACATTAACTCATGACATAACACAAGTTAAACTAAATTTTTTACTCCACTGGAAAAGCAGTGCATAAAAAATCAAAACCCATCTGACACACATAGTAAAACTAGCAGTTCCTCAGGTAAAAGTTTATGGCATTCAACATCTTTAATTCATAAAGTACCCCCATAAAGCAAATTAAAGAACTTACAAAAGGATCCACATTATTAAGACAAACAAGAGAGATACTAATTAAAAAGAAGTGTGCATGATTGTCTTTACATTACATGTCAATATCTGGTAATTAAAGTTTTGAGAAGTACACTCCATAATAATAAGTCATGTTTTGGAGATTTAAAGTGGTGACTTTTTGAAAAGATTAAAGATCATTTGTTAAGTAGTAGTGAGAATTAAAGAGGGGTGGATGGCATCATTATTTTCATTCACTAGAAAAGGCTCAAGTTCATGTCCAGTTCCAAAGGGACAATATCTTGGGTATGTGTTCCCAAGCTGATCAAAAGAATAATTAATCCTTTTATTAATTTTAGTTTTGTTTACTTTAATTTGGGGTAATTCCAAGCCCTAATCTTGAGGGTGGTTGTGATCAATAGTATTAATTTGGTTATAAAGTGAATTAAGGCATGCATGGTTGGTACTTGTACTCACATGCATGCACCTTTGCGGCTGCCGCCACGCCCTCCTCTACCTAATTACCTATCAGGCTATCATGTTAAAACTTTAATCTATGATTATTTGTTTGAATTATTTTAACCGAGTGAGTTACAAACTTTAGAATTATTTCATTTTTAATAAAATAAGATGAAATGAAATGAAAGGTGAGGGATTGCTCATACATACAATTTCTTATTTGCTCTCATTTATTAAGGATAATATAATTTAAAACTTTGTATTTCTGCAGTCAGTCTCTCACTGACTCACTCCCGTTAGCTCTAAAATTATCACACTACATGTTTATTACCATAAAAATATTTACATGTCTGTTAATAATAATACAAAATCACAAAATATTCTCCAATCATCATAATTATGTTATCATCTCCTCCTTATTAAATTACACTCAACAAATTAAATGATAAATATGAAACTAAATATATCCCATAGTTTAAAAATTTTGCAAATGAGATGGGGGGGGGGGTGCATTTGTCAAGCGCATAACTAGTATTAACCACAGCCAAAAAAACTAGGCAACTGCTATAATTACAACTCTCAAGATGTTGGTCAACCTGATTTTGATGCATGAACTATGAGGTATGGGCCAAGTTTGAGTGAATGCCCACACTTGGTTCACACGGAGACGGTAAATACATAAAACATGAGTGTAACAAAAAAATATATCCATTTAAAACAAATTTTATAAAATAGCTTTCATTCTGATACATCACAAATATAAAGAACAAAAAACTAAACTCGCAATATATAGTCGCTGTTGCTTGTTAAATTGCAGCAATTTTGGCATGCATGAGCTTTTGGGAATGGATCAAGAAAGTTTGGCATCGTGTACTGAAACTAGATTATATTTGAAACAAATGGTAAGGAGACTAATTTACATGATTTACAGATTTAGTAAAGCATTGAACTCAGTAATGTCTCCATGATTAATTGTCCCGGATCAAATTAGTCGGTTCACTCAAAACATACTTGGGTAACTCATATTTTGCACCTGTAACAAAAATCCACAAGGTCGCTGAGACTTTTGCACTGAAATCTTGAAACGTGTAAAAGTTGCAAATGGATAACTTACCTCTCTCATCATAGCAGATTGTCAAGTCTGCTGATTGAACAATAACACCGGCACTATCCACAATTGCTTGTGCAAGAGTTAAGTCAGCCTCAGCAGCAGCTTGGAGTGCATCCCAGATCTCTGATAAAAACGTAAAATAGGTTCTTCAGATATTTGTTTCTATGCTGACCTTAAGTCTCGTTTTGCAAGAAATGCGTGCCTTATAAACATACAAATATATTATATGCACTGCCACACTGAAGAATTATAGTGACCATAATGAGGCCATAATGTTTGATCCTTACAGTTTACTCGGAATTTTATCAAGTCTCGGATATGCATATATAGAGAGACTGACAAATAGAGAAGATACAAAGATGCCTGTGGTGCAAGATTTCACAAGTCTTTATAAGTTTTCACAGAAAAGTCCCTATTATGATAAAAGGTGAATAGATAAATCCTATCTTAACAGTCATGATATCCATTCTCAAGATCAAGTAATTAAACTGCTTCAAACAAAGATGACATAAAGATCTTAGACATCTAAATTTCTACTTTATTACACCCTAATATTAGAGAAGGAATAAAAAGGACAATAAAAATCAAGAATGATGGAAGCAAAATCAAGTAATAATACAATAGTAGAAAATAGATTTGGAGAAGAGAAACATTATTAAACTTTTTACATAGAAGTATCAAGCAATGTCTATGGAATTATTGGACGTCAGTAGTCACTCAATGAAAAGTTGCAACTTGTTATGAATTTATCCATTTTTCACATAAAAAATTAAAAAGTACGGACAGTAACAGTAAAACTTTATGCAACTTAGTGGTAGATTTAAAATGCATGAAACATAAAAGTCAAGGGGTTGTCTCAAGTTGTAACAACATTATTGACAGCACAAGCTTCCAAATGTTAGTAAAATTTGGGGAAAGGGGTGGGGGCTACACACTAGTTAAGCATCCTCCTCCTCCTCCTCCTCCTCCCTCCTCTTCAGCATGAAGGGAAATGCTTTGTTCTTTAAAACGGACAGTAAATTAACAAATACCGATATGAGTAGATGCAGTAAGGGTTCTTTAGAAGTTAAAACATTTCGACCTTTTCTTTTGACCTAAAAGAAGATATGTTAAAGACACTCCCAGCCTCTGAAAAATGACCCTGGAATTTTACTGCTACCAAGAAGGCTTAGAGTGAAGAGGTGCATGTGTTCAGCGTTGCATATGTTCACCGTATACTACTGTGCTGCTATATAGGTGAATTAACCTTTTACATAAGCTTCTCAAATAGAAAACGTTTAATAAAAGTGCAGCATCTCAAAAGAGGGGGGTGGGGGTGGAGGAAGCAGTTCAAAGAATCTCTTTAATGCTATGGATACCAAAAACCCCAAGAATCCTAATTTACCGTATATCCTTTGAGGCTTTGACAGATCAGCTCAGACTTTCTATCACTCCACTGAACCCATCAATTTTTTTCTTCTTGTCATTCTACTTTTATGCTTTCCTATGGGATTTGTTTCAGCCTAGCCCAACTAGTTTGGGATAAAAGGCGGATTGATTTGATCCTTCCAACTACAGAACCACCCCAAGGTGTTTCTTCCCTCGCACGCAACATCTACTATAGTTACATGGCGCATATACCGCAAAGTTCTCAAATACTGGCACTAAACAAGAACAACATTCCAAAAGGCATAAATCAAGTTATTGCTTAGAAGGAAAACTTTAAAAAACAAAAGAAACAAAAGGGACACAGAAGGCTTTCAGCTCTAAGCAGTTAGGTTCTGATGCATTCCACCCAAGCCGTGTCTTCAAGTCAAATAATTTGTCTGGCATAATTACTCTGTTGAACAAGCACAAATTCATTATCTATTTTTATAGTTGCAAATATGGTCATGCATAATTAATATATATGCTATTCACCCAACTCCACAAATTAAGAAAGTAAGCAAAGAAGCGACTCTGATAAGCTCTACTCTAAACACCCATTCTTTTCTCATTTGTTTCCTTAGAATGGGAGGGAAAGGGAGCGGATTTTGTTGGTGAATACTCATACCCTCTCTACAGTGTGTAGGATTGCACAGAGCGGATTTTAGCTCCAATTTATCATTGCAAACTGACCACATTCTTCTGGTCATCCTGTCGACTCTCCAATGTTCGATCAAACTCATTTTAAAGAAGGAACATAAAAACTGAATGCATTATTAAAGGGATGTATATACCTTTTCTGCCACCATAGTGTGGAGCAGTATCCCAGAACTCATCACGCATCTGTTTTAGCTGTGCCCTAGTAATTGGTTCAGAATGCTTCCAAGGCTTTGGTTTTCGTATTTTCTTTGCAGTTTCTGCAATTTGAAATAAGCTAAGAAATTAATCCACCTAATTTATATCAGAACTTGAGCCGCCAATTTTTTTTAGTGCCAAGACAGATGAAAAAGAATTTATCTTTATATCTTTGTGAACGATTAAATAATCAACAAGTTCAAATAGATATAACATGATAATTTATACTTGTGTATTAATATATACGCACACAAACACACACACACACATGTATATATAGAGAGAGAGAATTAATGAAACACTCCATCCATATAACATACACACACAAAAACACACACACATGTATATATATACAGAGAATTAATGAAACACTCCATCCATATATTATTGTCCTCTTTGACTTTGCAAACAGATTAAGGGATGCTTGAAAAAGTAACATTATTCAGTGCAATAACAGAAGGGTATATTTGAAAAAGTAACATCAATAGGTATTTGACTAATCAAAAATGGGCGATATTTTTGGAACATCCAAACACTGATCGAGAGCAATTTCTAGGGACAGATGGAGTAATTATTGTGGCAACATATTAGGTTAGTGCAACCAGGAATTTTGACATGGTGGGTGAGGAAAAAAGTTCGTTATTTTTTTCCAAAATCATGGTCGGCGACGTTATATTTACACTTTTATCCTATTTTACAAGAAAAAGCATATTTTAATAGCAATTAATTTTTAATCTTCCTAAAAATTGCGCACCTTCATTACCTAGTGCATTCGCCCGCCCCTCAGTGCATGCAGTCTTAAGCTGGTGAGGATGAAGCCACATGTACTCTTATGGAGTCAAGTGAGCCCACTAAAATATTTGAGAAATAAAGATCTTGAGAGAAAGGGCTTGAACAATTTGGGATTTATGTAAACCACCCCCCCTTTCTCCACACTAGTTTGTGCGTTTATAAGTTGAGACAGAGAAAAAAGAACAAAAAGGGGAATCGGGAGCAGTTTTTCCACTCGTTAGGTTGCAGATTTGAACCTAAAGCTTACCACAACCTATTATTCTATCTACAATGGAACCCTATTTTAAATGAGAGACTTCACTAAAAAGGATCCTGGCTCTGTCCGTGTGGAAATAAGTACTAAGAGGCAGCAGCAATAACAATGATGATGCCCACGAGGTGGTGTCTGTGTCTCTGTCTATGCACCTGAAAATTTGTCTGCAAGTAGTGTTTCCTAGTGTTTGATTTTCCTTATGCTTACTCAGCCTTACTGCATCTACGAAAATATTTATGAACACAACTACGTTTATCTAAAGTATTAATACATCTATTATTTCTAGGGGAGGCAATTTTCAACACGACACGATAACACGACATGAACACGATTCATAAACGGGTTGGTGTCATAAACACGTGTCATAAACGGGTTTGTGTCATAAACATCATTTTAAACACGTATCAATTTTCAACACGAACACAATTCATAAACGGGTTCGTGCTATAAACACGTGTATATACGAGACACGACACAAATTCGCCTAATACGACACGATTGCCACCTCTAATTATTTCCTCTTTTCTTTTAAAGCAATCTCTTATCATATTAGAACCCAAAAACTGAAATTTTTCTCCTTGTTGAACTAAAGAAAAAGAAATCATATCGAACATTTTTATAAGTACTGGATGAGGTCCAATGAAATACTAAGAAGTAAGAATGCAACACCAAGGCAGAACCCTGACTTCTTCATAATACAGGTCAAAATCAGATTACAACTAAAAACTGAAAATTCATCAACGCAAGAGTATAAGAAAAGGATACCGCTACTCTTAGCTTAGGCTGGCAGATTAGCTGTCACTTTTCTACAAAAGTACTCCTGATACAGAAAGAAGATTCACTTGAGAAGGGGCACAACTTTGACTTATACATCATGGTATTACAACAATTCCCAATATTGTCATATTGCCGTCGATGAAAAATAATAGAAAGTCTCACGCCTAGGTGACCATATCTAATGCCTTCGGCACTTTCTCGTTGCTTACAAAGAAGCGCAAAGATAAAATATGATCCATTTATCAATTAAAAAACATCCCTATTCGGAAATAAGAAGATATATTAACACCATTACAAGATGTTTATCCTTTCATCTAAGTAATATAAGGGCTCAGTTTTTAGTAGTCTGCAAAAGTATTACAGATTTGTGGATCTAGTATTCTAACGCTAATTGCTCCAGCATTGAGGAAGTTCCCCAAACTATAACTGACTTTTTTCCCGTAACCAAACCAAGAACATATACACATTTTTAAAAAACAGAAAACAAGTTCAGATCTATTGAGTCAGTGAACCTAGATCCACTGAATGCAAAATTTTAACAGCCTGAGGCACAAGTTATGTTATCAGTCACAATCAAGATCATCAATCTCATTTTCTTCCAAGAGTTCTAAGTTTCTAACTGAAAGTAGAATCAAGATATCAAACTGCTGTGCACCCACTTGGTCAATCGAACCCAATTTGGGTACTCTAGCAAAGACTCTTTTACAGGTGTTCCAGTGTGAGTGTTCGATTCAGTTTCCCTCTGCCTAAGATTTTTCATTTATCTTTTTGTGTGGGTTTGGGGAGGGTTGGGAGGAAGATGTATTGTCAAATGAAGACACACCAAACCTTGGTTTTTAACATAATTTTGGTTTTAACTTCTACAGTGTGTACATGTCACATTGATCAAAATGGAACTGTATATCAGACCATAAAATCAATTCCAGATGCAAAACTAAAATGCTAAGAGAAACACAATCAGTAAATCATACTTTATATCAGGCAATGCCGTGTACTTGGTTTATCTTTTAGATCAATTCAGTAATACTGTAGGTTCGCTGTTATTTTCTTATTTCGTTTGCATGCCTCCTTGGATGTGTACGTAAATCATGACCCATTGGTGTCAAACAACTCACAAGCAGATAAGTTGGAAAGAAAAAGACACAGAAAATCACATTGTAAACATGTGCCCACCAACCAATAGTCTATCTAAATAAGTATTAGCTTCTGTTACTAATTAGAGTAACAAATGTAACAATAAATATCAAATTTAAGTTTGAACTCCCAATAAAAAAAAAAATTGAAAATAAAATTTGTGAATAAACCAAATGCCCAAAATAACATTACTCGACATAGTCATTAATTTATCAATCAACTAATCACATTTCTGACAGTAGACACTAAACAGTAAAATGAATTTCACACATTTAAATTGATACAGGAAAGTGTTGAGTATCACGTGATAGTAAAAGTATCACATCGGAACACAAAAAATGAGGACTCTTGGACCATAGACCTAATAGGTATATGGACCAGATATTCCCAACATAAACTCCCAATCATTTACATCCAAATTAACTTCAAAACATATGCAAGATATAAACTCAAGCAAATAACTAATAAAGACTTAAACAATCAAATTCCAGATAGATAAGATTGAAGAAATTAAGATTCAGAATCTAACCATCTCCTTTGGCGATCACGGATCCACAACAGCCCATGCTGCGGAGTCAAACACACGACCAGACAATGAAGCTTAGCGTCTTTTCCGATCTCTCCAGTGAGTTTTCCGGTGACAGCAAGTAGATTGAAATGGTGAGAAAAAGGGAACGAGATTTATAAATGATTAATTTAGGACTTTAATTCTTCTTTTGAGGAGTGTTTTTGCGTGCTCAGAACTTTCTCTCTCTACATCGAATACAGCTATCTAAATTTATATATATATATTTGCAAGTGCAGAATAATTTCATTCGGAGTAGGAGAGAGAAGCTTCTCTTTCTGAGTATTTTCTAGAGAGAGAAAGGGAGTCCACTACCTTTCTTTCTACTCTGTAAATGGTAAGAATATACCCGAGTTTGGGGCCGCCTGAAGCTCCACATAACTTCTATGCTACCCTTTCTATGTAAAGACACGTGGTGTCTAGGGTGCTGAGTGTAGGTTTAATTGTAATCTATCCGAATTGTCACAATTTAACGGATAATTATTTGATTAGCGTGGCCTGATTTGATTAAGCTATGTTGATTGTAGGGTTTATCGAAAGTCTATGCTTCCCTCGAACCATTATCGCCAAGTGTGGCTTCTCAACTTTGTTGCCCTCCGTCCTTCCATATGGTTTAGGGTTTTGTTTACGTTTATGAGAGGTTTAGTGCGTTTAAATATTATATTTAATTTTTTTTTAAAAGTTATAAAATATTTAAAAGTTTTGTTTGTTTATAAGCGATTTATTTAAAACGCAATTTATTTATTTCATACACCCATTTTGCAGTGTGTTTGGTCACAAACACTAGTAATCAATAATAGTAACTATTCCTTAAAATTACTCCGTTCGATTCAAAATTAAAAATGTACTTTAATTTTTCAAAATATATTTGTAAAATTTTAAAATTAAAAATAAGTAAAAAAGTACTTATTATCAATACAAACGCCTATAATAATTGTAAAATAACTATAAAGTATCAATAATAATCATATTCGTTATTTTTAAAATTTAAACAAAATTATATTATTTTTTTTAAAAAAAATTCAAATTGATTTCAATAAGTCTAAATGTATCTTAATTTTAAAACGAAAATTAAACAAGGACAAAAGCGGCTCTATCGTTCTTAATAAGAAATTAAATAATAGTCTTATATATAATATTTGTTAAATATAAAAGAATGTCATAATCTATCTAATAAAACACAACTGTTTTTGAATTTCCCGCTCACCCTAATAAAGTATCAGGATCGTCCAAAATTTGGGATAAATCTCACCGTCCAAGTGCTGGAGGCACAGGTGAAATGCTATATATACACAAAATATAACCTATGATAAAATTGATAATTTTTATTTATTTATCAAAGACTAATTATTTCTTGCATATTCATAAAGATAAGCTAAAACAATTCATTTATTTAACTTACCACACATAAAAATTAAGTTATCAAATTCTTACAAAACCACTTTAGAATAGTTTGGGCCAAGATTTTGTTGGACTAACTGAGATCTAATGAGGCTGACCATGACCGACAAAAGTAATGCAGACGTCCTTTACATTTTGAAATCTAAAATAAACCTTTATCTTTAATTTTTAATATATTGTTAAATAAGACATTTTTCAATATTTAGATAAAAGTGAGATTTTCCTTGGGATGTCAAATAAAGTTAATTATAAATTACAATATAGCCATTAGTAAGACTAATTACATGACGCACACAATTGTGTGTTCAAATGTTTTTTAAAAAAATGTTAGGTTACGGTGATAAAAGATAATTACAAACAATTAGATACAAAATGATGCGTCGAATTATAATTGGCGGATGTTGCATCATTGTGTTCAATGATTATAACCAATAACTTCAATCATATTATTTTATATTTTTTTTGTATCTTTTGTCACAAAAATATTTTTGAATTTTAAAAAGCATAAATATAATTTAATGGCTCAGAGAAATTAGGAGGTTATCGAGAATGAGTGAAAGAAAAAAACTAGAGATACAAAATTAGAATTAAAAAGAAATATGAGATACTAAGAGTCCAAAAAATAACGATCCATGTTATCCATTCGTATATGCCTTCTTTAAAACTATGTCACATTTAAATTCTAACTTCTTTTTTTGCCCCACATTTTATCTTTATAATATCTCCTATATTTTCTCACTCATATTCTATAATTTTTATTTAAAATTTATTTATTTTATTTGCACACATAAAACTGTGCCACAAATATCAATAATAAATAATTATTTTTATTATATTAGTTACACAGCTTCAACAATTTTTTTCCCCTATCCTCTCCCTTAATAAAATTGATAATAAGAGAGTAAATCTATTATCTATTATATATATTAAATTGCAGTTGCCTGACACCGTTTTTTGACAAGTGGCATTCCCAACATTTGACACCTATTATACAGTATTAATTACCATTCACATTCTGCTAAACCATAATATCTCATGTTTTTGTGTTTTTCTAATATTTTAATAATATTATAATATTTTAATAATATTGTACACACACCATATCTCCGATTTTTCTGTTTTTTTAATATTTTAATAATATTATACCTACAACTACGTTTATCTAATAATTATCAAATAACTACATATCTAATAATTTTAATATTATCAAATCACTATAACAACTTAATATTTTTAAATAAAACGTATACTAATCCAAACACATTAATATGTTGATTTTATAAATATCAAATACATTATACCTATATCTTTAACCCAATTAGTATCAAATACACATTCCACTGACATATTTCTTTAACCTCATAATTAAACTAATCTACATATTTAAAAATTATTTTTAATTCCTTTAATCTTACACAATAAATTAAACAATTTATACTAAAAAAAATATTAGGATAATATAATTTCTATACTATTTAAATTCCATAATATTCTTAATTTTTTTTCAATATCTTAAAATCACTACAAATCTAAACTAATTTTATACATATTTGTTGCTTTTGTTTTCTTTAACCTAATATTTTTAAAATAATATTCGTTTAATTTCCCCTAAAGTGCACTATGAAATAAAAGTTTATTATTTTTTTTATGATTATTCTTCTAAATAGTAAAGTGCTTAATTGTTATAAATGATAGTTAAGGGTGTTATATGCAAATTATCTGATAAACAGTACATGTCGGGGAATATTCTTTTTGTCGGGGAATATTCTTTTTGTCGTAGAATATTATATTCGGTATCGTACGACGGCGCCGACATGGCACTATTGTCAACGATAGTGGGCCCCATTGTCGGATACTGAAAACGACAGTATTTGTCAAAAGTATTATCTCCTGCAACTGTTGAAATACCCGGTAATAAAAAGAACAGTAAAACGCGTTATTCCACAGTAGTACGCGATATTTCACAAGCACACGGTGTTGCACAATATTTTATATTATTGATTCAATAATTGATAAAGCAACCATTGCACAGTATTTTGATTCAATAATTGTTACAGTAGCATCTGCATAATACTTTTTATTATTTGTCATGACACTGTAACTCATATTATTTGATATGATATTTTAGCATTATTGACAATGTCTAGAAATTCTGTCAAGGAAAAAGGTTATTTAATTGCGCGCCGTTTATACGGAAGGCCCCCTTTTTTCTGGGAATGATCTGTTTGTCAATATTATAAGTCTAAAATAGTGTTGATTAAAAATACGTGAAGCGTTTGTTGTAAGTTAACTTATTTTTTGTGGGACCCACACTTTATTCCGTGGGACCCATAACTATTTGATCGGTGGGACCCATAAATTATTTTCGTAGAATAATTTTTTCAGATTTTATTTTTTCGTGGGACCCACATGTCAATCAATAGTAATTACCGTCAGTAAATAGTTAATTCAGTTTTTATTTTACCTTAGGGTTAAAAATCTAAGTAAAAGCATATTCTGAGAATATACTATGGCATAAAGTATATTAAAAGAATATGCCAAGGGTATAAGAGTAATAAACCAAGAAAATTTAGGGAAAAGACTATAATGTCCTCACCTTGATTTTCCTATAAATAGGGAGGGTTTGCTTAAGAAATTTTCACACCTTCATTGCTTATACTTTCTCTCTCTCTCTAAATTTCTTGAGTTCTCTTAGTGTGCTAAGCTATTGTGAGTATTTGTGAGAATACTAGTATTATCCGAAGTTAGTAAACTTCATAGAAAGTAACATCCAGTCACTTGTTAACTAAGGTAGGGAATATCATTTCTTTCATACTCATATATAATATCATTTGCTTTCATGTTCGTAAGTGATATTATACTCATAAAGGTTGTTATTCATTTTGTACTAATTTGTGGGGATAACCTGTCCGTGCGGTATGACGCATGCCTAGTGAATATCCTTTTGTATTCATTCTGTATTATTATGTGGGAATAACCTGTATGTACGAGTGTCGTACTTGGTGAATATCCTTTTGTATTCATTCCGTATTATTTTGTGGAAATAACCTGTATGTACGAGTGTCGTACCTGGTGAATACCCTTCTGTATTCATTCCTTATTACTCTGTGGGAATAACCTGTACGTACGAGTGCCGTACCTGGTGAATAACCCTTTGTATTCATTACTTATTAACCTGTTGTGGAAATAATCTGTCTACGCGAATTATCGCATGACGGTGAAAATCCATTTGCAGTTTCATATATTCTGTTATACTCGTATAACGTATCATTTATTTTGTACTCTTTAAGGGATATCTTTTTCTTTCACATTTCTCCATTTATGATAAGAAATTTTTGTTTGTTTCCAAAACCTTATTTTTAAATGGAGAAAATCCCTGAAAATTAGTAGAAAATATCCTTAATAGTTTGTGCTTCATCTAATATCTTTTCACTTGAATCTTTCTATTTCATTTTATACGTTATAGTTGAAGCATGAAGTAATTTCTTGAATATCATTCTTGAATTTGACTCTACAATTTGGTCATCGTGTTGGCAATTTGGTCAATCTTTGATACTGATTAAATTATAAAGCTTTTCTTATCCTTAATCTCACTGTATCATTGTCATCATCCTCATCTTCATACTTAAATTGTGGTGATAATTCTCTTTGGCCCGTAGTGCAAAGATGAACATGCGTGACATGATTTTGACCAAACTGTGTATTGGTATAATCATGACTTTTGGTGTTACAAACAAGGGCGTATGGTGAAAGTTCTCTTTGGCCCGTAGTGCAAAGATGAACTGGCGTTTGGCATGATCATGACCGGTGGTGTTATAAATAAATATCTTTGGCACGTAGTGCAAAGAGAGGCTGTTGAATATAAACTGTTGATTTGGATGTTCATAAACATGAATTGTTGATTGGTGTTATAGGGATAAAATATTGGTGGTGATCCTTTAATTTATAAAAGATGGTAGATATTATAATCTACTTGACTCTTCTAATGGATTGTTTGTTCCGCTGCAATTGTTGTTGTTGAACAATTAAAATATCTTTAAATATCTGATTTAATTCTGTTGAAAACTAAAGATAATTTTTATTCTTCATTATCTTAGTCATGATATTTCTTACTGGGCTATTTGTGCTCACCCTTTTCCTTTTTGTTCCATTGTTCTCCTCAGAAAAAGAGAGTGTAGCGGGGACTAGCTGGGGAATGGAGTGATGGTCCGAGATAATAGAAGTGTTTCAATACCTTACTATTAGTGTGACAATAAGTGTATTGAAATTTTAAGATGTATTTGTATTGTGTTGTCGTATTTTGCACAACACTTATTAGTTGTAAATGGGAAAATTCGTATCTGTATTTGTATTTTGTGGAATGTTATTGGCTACTCAAAATGGGTTGTATGGACCTATTTTGGGGGCGTCACATTTATAAACTGATGCATTGAGGAGTTGGTTTGAGCCAGAACCAAACAATATATATCTTTTATCTTTAACTGTATTTTAAAATTTTAATAATTTAAAACTTTTAAAATAAACACAGATATACATCACTGGTTGCACTTCAAGTACTAAACAATATATATCTTTTATATGTAACTGCATTTTAAAATTTTATCTAGATATAATTGGGGTGGATATGCACTAATTTAAATATTTTAATAATTTAAGATATACACATATATATATACTAATTTAAATTTTAAAATTTAAAACTTTTAACTATATTTTAATAATTTAAAATATACACAGATATACACTAATTTATATAACTGCATTTTAAAATTTTTGTAATTTAAATCTTATTAAAATTTGGAGATTTGAATCCTATTAAAATTAGGAGAACTAATAAATAAAACATAATTTAATCCGTTATTATCACAATTTGTTTTCTTCATCCTACTATTGTTGTATGTCAAAAAGTTATAACTTCCACCTATAAAAGTTTACATAATCTTTTATCTGTCATTATCACAACACAAGTATTTTTTTAGCCTATTACTGCTATATTTCCTTTCTTTAGTCTACTATTATTATTTATCCGTGATTAGCACAATACATGTATTCTTTTACCCTACTACTACTGTATTTTTTTTCTTTAGCCTATTACTGCTATTTATCCGTGATTACCACAACACATGTATTCTTTTAGCCTACTACTGCTATATTTCTTTTCTTTAGTCTACTACTATTTATCCGTGATTAGCACAACACAAGTATTCTTTTATTCAAATTAAAAAATAA
Organism: Aralia elata; assembly: GCA_034770075.1. Lineage (NCBI taxonomy): Eukaryota > Viridiplantae > Streptophyta > Magnoliopsida > Apiales > Araliaceae > Aralia > Aralia elata. The sequence continues at coordinate 71,271,583 of CM068379.1, read as the reverse complement.
TATTATACTTTTCTACTATACAATAATATTACTTTGCTTATTTTATTCTTCTTTTTTGTACTACTAACAAATTTTATTACTTTTTTGCTAACATAATAATCTTTTACTTGGAGGAACTCCATTCTAATACACTCACTCCTCCCAAATATCGAATTTCAAATAGTGAAAGTGGATAGATTTGTGTGTACTCGAGGAATTCCATAACTCGTTCGGAAGATTAATTTTGCACACATTTAGGTATTTTCACATCTTTCATTTTATCTCTCAAACCCTAACATTAACGAGAAACCTTAGTTTTTTAATTTCGATTTTACCATGATATATGTAATTATGTCAACATGAGATATAATATGTAGTGCACGTTGTAAAATTGCCTGATTCATGTTTGTCTATATACAAGGATCATGTTTCCAAAAATTGGGAAAATCAACCATAAGCCATACATTTCAGAAAACAATGAAAAACATGAATTTACTGTCAACCCGTGGGACAAAACTACCATCTTTTTATTATAATTTAATTTATTAATTGTACATATATATTTATTATTAACAAAATAAATAATCCTGTCGCAACGCGCGAGTTTGCATCAGTCTGATCTCTAAATGAAACAAATTTGAGCAATTATCCCACGTGGGAAAAGAAGATAGGCCCAAGCGTCGTGGCAAAGCAGACGCCTGACCCCAAAACCAATAACGCGCGTCTGTCCCGTTACGTCTGACGCCCACCTTCTTTCATTTGGCCCCGATCCATTTATTAGGGCTAGAAATCGAACCAATTTCATCTCTCTCAAGTTTCAGATCTGCGAATTTGAACTGTAAGTCTCTTATCTTTCTTCAATACAGCTAATATGTATGCATATAGATTTTAATAAGTAGCTGTTCTGACTGATCGACCTGACGGATTTATTATTCAGTCCTGAACCCGATCGGTTTTAGTTTTCAGTTTTCATCCCTAGATGTAATATATATATATATACATATATATTTTCAGTTTTCATCCCTAGATGTAATATATATATATATATATGTATATATATGGATTTGTACATGCATTTATACGTTTGTGAGTATTCATTTGAATTGCGATTTATATTTTGGTTACTAAGAGATTAGATTAGCTGATTGCTGATCTACCTATTTATTTGATATGAAATATATACGATTTATTGCCGGAAGTCAGCTGAAAAGATGTTGACCATCTGCAAAACTCATTTTATACTCTGGCATGCTTGTTTGATGAGAAATGTCGCATAAAAAAGTACTAAATAGTTTGTTGGTTTTTTTTATAGATTACTAGTTTTATTTGATGTACCTTTGGCTTACAGAAGTAGTAAGTTTAATTTATCTGAGCCTCTGCTTTACATGCAGAGGAGCCTAGTATAAGAATAGGAAATTGCCTTGTTCTACAAATTTGTAGCTCAAAACATATCTAGTTACAAAGCCTTTTTTTTCCGAATAATAATATTGGATGCGGATTGTATTTTAGCTAAATTCAGTGCGTTGCTATTTATCAGGAGTATTTTGGGTCTTATTGAGTAGCCATTACATTTGTTCCTCTGAGGTGGTTAAATTTATCATGTAATCCTTGGTTATGTAGTAGGTTGTCTTTTGTTGTCTGTAGTTCCATGATATTGATGTTTCTCCCAAAAATGGATAAAATTGCAGGTAGGGGTGATTCTGTGTGATTTATTAAGATGGGAGGAGGTTTTAGGGTGCTGCATCTGGTCAGGCCATTTCTTTCATTTCTGCCAGAAGTTCAGAGTGCTGACAGGAAGGTTCCCTTCAGAGAGAAGGTCATATATACTGTGATCTCCCTTTTCATCTTTTTGGTGTGCAGTCAGCTCCCTTTATATGGCATACATTCTACAACGGGAGCAGACCCGTTCTACTGGATGCGTGTCATTCTTGCATCAAACCGTGGGACAGTCATGGAGCTAGGAATCACACCCATTGTGACATCTGGACTCGTGATGCAACTATTGGCTGGGTCGAAGATTATTGAAGTGGACAACAATGTTCGCGAGGATCGTGCACTCTTGTATGTACATTGTTTTACATGTTCCTTTAGATTCTTGTGTATTGGTAGACGCTAGTTATCTCAGCCTCCAAAAGTTTTGCGTGAATTCTTGGTATTTTCTTCTGTTTTGTCCTCACTTTATTGGGTGTTCTTTATTTATTAAATTATCTTTATTAATCTAATAATGTGGTTAACTTGGCAGATGTCGTGGTTGTTGATTTGTTCTGCTGATAATAATTTAATGATCTTAGTAATTCTTTTGATATAATCCTAGCAGAAATTTTACCGATGGTCTCATTGCTCTATCCGATCAATGATTATAAGTAATGTAGAAAACTATCTAGAGTTCAAATTTCTTTTACACTTGAAATATTTTCAGTGCCTTGAAAAATTAATTCTTCCAACTTTGTTTATGTATGATTTCTGTGCATCTATAAAATGCATATGCCTCTGTTTCTTTAGATTTAGAAGCGGGTTTGATATTTACCCTTTTCTTGTTTCTGAATCATTAACTTTTTTTTTGGGGTTATAATTGTCTTGAGTTGGCTATTTTCCCCAGAAATGGTGCTCAGAAGTTACTCGGTATCCTGATTGCTGTTGGTGAGGCTGTTGCTTATGTTCTGTCAGGGATGTATGGCAGTGTCAGTCAACTTGGTGTCGGGAATGCTATTCTCATTATTGTTCAGCTTTGCTTTGCCGGGATCATTGTGATATGCTTAGATGAACTTCTTCAGAAAGGATATGGTCTTGGATCAGGAATTTCTTTGTTCATAGCTACCAATATCTGGTAAGCTATTGATACTTTTTCCGTTGTCATCATGGCTAATTGTACCCTCTTGAACTTAATCTCAACAAATATTGAAATAACTTGCAGTGAAAGTATTATCTGGAAAGCATTTAGCCCCACAACTATCAACAGTGGGCGTGGTGCTGAATTTGAAGGTGCTGTTATCGCCTTGTTCCATCTGCTAATTACTAGGACAGACAAAGTTCGAGCTCTTCGGGAAGCTTTCTACCGGCAGAATCTTCCGAATGTGACAAATCTGCTTGCTACTGTCCTGATCTTCCTTATTGTGATATACTTCCAAGGTTTTCGTGTGGTTTTACCTGTTCGATCAAAGAATGCTCGCGGACAACAGGGCTCCTACCCAATAAAGCTATTCTACACTTCCAACATGCCTATAATTCTTCAGTCTGCACTCGTATCCAACCTTTATTTCATTTCTCAGGTACTGGTCCCTTACATGTGTTGGTGTAGCTGAAGTATTTTACTTTCTCATGGCTGATGAAATTGTGTAATACCTTTTGTTTATTTACAGTTGCTGTACAGGAAGTACAGTGGAAATTTCTTGGTAAATCTGTTGGGTAAATGGCAAGAATCTGAATATTCAGGTCAATCAGTCCCAGTTGGTGGTCTTGCTTACTATGTGACTGCACCATCAAGGTAATAATGCTCCTTTTTGCTTCCATTTTAGCAATTTGAATCAGGTCGTACACTTACTACTATAATATGGGCTCTTCGTTTCTTATTCTGGATAGTCTTAAAACTTAATTTTCTCCTATCTATTGTATTACTGACTCCTATTTTTTTTTTCCTATCAGCTTAGCAGATATGGCAGCCAATCCTTTCCATGCTCTTTTCTATATAGTGTTCATGCTATCAGCTTGTGCACTATTCTCCAAAACTTGGATTGAAGTATCTGGATCTTCTGCCAGAGATGTGGCTAAGCAACTTAAGGTATGCTTGGTTGAGAACTTTTTTTGTCATCTCATTATACTTCCCATCATGTTCTCTGGTTTTGCACATTGTTGTTGTTCAACTATTTTAAATGTATAAAAGATTATAAGTTTCTTCAAGAGAAGAAAGGTTTAAATCTTTAAGAATTAAGGTGGAAATGAGCTTATTTGACACTTTGTACAAGTTTCTTCATTATTGCACCTGTTGCAGGTTTTGTATGACCTGGTAGAATTTCTATGCTGCTGTGTACCTACTAATATACAATGAACCTTCTTGTGTGCTGCTTTTTCCATATGTACAGCTCTTGCATGAGATGTGAAATTTGGTTGCATCCACTTATTCAAATGGTTTCTTTATTTTTAGGCCTCACTAAACTTTGTTCTGCTTGTATGTGAACTCTCCACATTGTAAAGTGGTTTATAGATTAGTTTAAGTTTTCATGCATTGTTTTTCACCGGGCAACATCTGAAAAGTACCTTTTGAGTTCTTGTTCAGTTTTTTTGTACACATGGCTGGTTAATTTAAGAATTTGTTTGGCACTAGAAGTACAGAGGTTAAAATTTTAGTCTCCTGAACTTCAGTTTTTTTCTTTGGCCGCCAGGCCTTCTGGGGTTCGTGGTGAGTTCTTGAGATATCGAGTGTTATTAGGAGATATGGTGCTCATGTATGTGTATATTAAATTTGAAGCTTTCACTGATTTACTTGGAAATGACACTTGGAATTTTAATATATCCATGAAATTGCACAATCTTGTGAATCTGGCCTCTGTGATCATATGCATAACTAGACCGTGTCCACAGATTCTTGCATTTTATATCACAGATTATCATCTAAATTTTGATTTTCTAAAATGTTCTTGATACTTCTTCAGGAGCAACAAATGGTAATGCCAGGGCATCGTGATTCAAACTTGCAGAAGGAACTTAACCGCTACATACCCACTGCAGCTGCCTTTGGGGGAATCTGCATTGGTGCATTGACGGTATTGGCCGACTTCATGGGAGCTATTGGCTCAGGGACTGGAATTCTGCTCGCAGTTACAATCATATATCAGTACTTCGAAACATTTGAAAAGGAAAAGGCCAGTGAACTAGGTTTATTTGGCTTCTAAATGACTCTCTTTTTATAGTAGTTTGCCTTCACAGTTGCATAACATTTCTGTTGAGCCCAGAAATCTAGTACTCCATTGTAACATTCCATTGGTTGACATTAAAAATGTAGCAGAGTACTGACTAATCTAGTTATTACTTTTTGGAAATCTGAAAAATTCTTGAGGAGAAACATTGCTTCAAGTGGAATCCAGTTGTTTTTGCTTTACTTAGTTTCTTACGTACCACTTGTTTCAAACAGGAGTTCCCCTGGATTAAGCTACGTGATGAGTTCAGAGGGCTAGGCATATTTTTTTTCCTCTTAATTGTATTAATTTATTTATATACCGTCAGTTATTTATTACTTTTTTGTTGCTGTTTTTATATTGTATTTATTGCTGAAATTTCTTATGAAATGCATTCATAGAAATTAGAATGTGTGTTCCTTCTAAACGGTATTGTGCCGTTGGAAATGAAGCCTCTCTGTCTGGTGGTTATTCTCTTGCTACACTGACAAGTGACAGTGAGGGTCCTAATAAATGTCTCTACGTGCTTAGAAATATGTTGGTGAGTTAATTTCCTTTAATACGTAATACTTAAATTGACAGAAAAGAAGTGATACATACATCTCTGTCATTGGGATTTCTCTGGTGAAAGAGTTGCTTTTGTCAACTTGGGGACTTGGTAAAAGAGGGAATTAATGGTAACCCAATGCGAGAATGCATGTTTAGTTCTTGTTGATATTAATTATTCACAAGTAACACATTTTTTATATTCAAATTATTAGATCTCTATCAAAGTTGGTATATTCTATGTACTATTATTTTTATTATTATTATTATTATTATTATTATTATTATTATTATTATTATTATTTTCAACAAATGTAATCTATCAGATTCTTTTTTCCTCCACGGATGGAGTTCTTTAGTTCTTTATCGGTTTTATGCTTTTAGAATCCAGAAAATGGTTACAATTACACTTATTCTTTCTTTAGGATACAAGTTTTTTACTTTAAGCCTCAAGCATCAACTTTTATCTTCTCTCTCTTTCCCTTTGATTAAATACAGTTGGAGCTATTCAAGTGAGGGATAATCTATGTTCTTCGTGCTGGGGCTAGCTAGGTTGTATTCTATTGAGCAGTAATCTCTTCGTTTTAAAATATAAAATTAATATCTATTTATTTAATTTTACACAATACAATTATAAAAATTATAAACTATTAAAAAAGGGAATTCAATAATGACGGGCATAAGAAAATTGCCCTCACTGTATCCATCATTATTGCCTTATTAATATCATTTACCTTAAAAAAAAATTACTATTAATTACAAATATTTAATTTTGATGGTAGTATATCTTGAAGCGACATAACATGCTTAAAAAGTGGAATTCTTATTAAGGTTCGAGTATCCACACAACTAATCATATGTAACGATTTAAAAATTTGTGGTGGAGACAATTGCCTATTATCTGATGTGCTTGTGGCCCCCAAAAATTGGGCACTTTATTTCCAAAATTATGTGCTCTACTCTCTTAACTTTTAATGTTTTGAGTCACCCACCACAAGTAATTTTGATAATTCCTACATAATCTAACAGCTTTTGCAAACTATTTGGGATTAACAAGTACTCGACCTATATCTCGGAATGGTTCTCTCCATTTTACTTTCATTCAATTCTATCCGATAGTATTTTTGAATAGGATAATTAAAATTGATAACTTTCGTTTGATTTATATTATTAATCCTAACTTTTAATGGTTATTTATATTTTTATTTATTTATTTTTAGTTGTAAAAATATTTTTAATAATTCCAATTTTGTCATCCCGATATTATGAAAGACCTATTAAAGACATGTTTGTTTGACGGACTATATTAGGCGGGATTATGAAACCTACTTACCCATCTCTCCTCTCTGAATGTCCTTTTTATGGGAGATTATCTATTTCTTTGAATTGAACTAATAATTCAATCTTAAATGACAATATAGACACTTTATTTTCTTTTAAATGGAACTAACAATTCAATTATATGTTAGTAATATATTTGAATCACTACTAACAAATATATTATGATAAATATTTGGCGTATTAGATGAAATTGGCCGAAAGTGTAATTTAGAGTAGCTAAGTTGCTATATTTCACTCCACTTGCCTGTGAAGATTGTCAATTTTCAATCAAATTGAGACAAATTACGGCTCAAAGTTAGTGAGAATCTTTGCATAACAGACTGATAGGTTGATATTTGCAATTCACCTCGCAAAGAATTCTCAATTCTATACTCCATATATACTCCATTTGGTCAAATAGCTTCTAAGTTGCATAGCAAATAGCAATAACCTACGTATAGAATAAAGATGATATCCTAACAGTAAGATATCTTATTTTTACTGTGTAAAGTCACATATTTAAATCTATCTATCAATATATACGTTATATAAAAAAAGTAAATTTCTCTTAAATTCTACCACAATCACTTCTCCAAATTTCCTCTAGGTCGATCTATCTATCTACACACACAAACACATAGAGTGTGTGTGTGTGTATATATATATATATATATATATATATATCTTGTAGCCTATTTTCAACAGGCAATATATATATACAATACAAGCAATGTGGTTGATTTTAATTTGTCTCATAATTATGCCTTGTCTAATAATTGAAAATTAAGTCTGCTTCTCTTCTAAGGGTTTGGAGAAATTATGTATTCCGGCAAGCGTGCATACGAATTCAAATTTTATAATTACAAGGTGGATGGTAGTTGTTGCTAATATAATTGCAATATATACACTACTTACTAAAGAAAAATCATTATTCTTCTAGTTTTCTTGCCTTGTGAAGCACTACTAAGTTTATGAGTATTCTATAAGGGCCATTGTGTTTGTTTATTTATTTATTATTATTATTTTTTAATATGTGAGTAAGCTTGAACGTATATATACAAGCTACTAAGCTTACAAAAATACTTTTATTTTCCAACTTAAAACCAAGTCATGATTATTATTAAAAATTTGGGGCATGTGCTCTATTTATTCTTTAAAAAAGAGGTTAAATGACTTATTTTTCTATACAATTAAATGACCTTCATAGGCGTAGAACAAATAAAACTTTCATTTTGTGACTTGTAATTAATTAAAAAATTGAGTTGAGAGGGTTTCTACCATAATATTGTTAAAGAAATGACGAAAGTGTCTGATTAAAATATTGTTCTTCTGGATTATAGGTCAAAATTTCAATATCTGAAAGGAAATAATTTTAAAGAATCTTGAGATTAGGGTATGAGTCTTATATATCCAGTTAAATTTAATTAATCATGAGCTATTTTTAGAGGTGCACTGACAATAATGTTAAATTATGATTTGATTAAAAACTCTTATATATATATATATTGAATGTAACCCCTAACCCTAATGATATCAATACAAAGCTATAGGACCAAGGAAGCATATTTATTGACCAAACCATGCACCAGTTAAATACTTTAAATTTTTAACGTTAAAAATCATGATTGGCGCGATGTGCGTGACAAATAACAATGACTGCAATTTGCATATTAATTTGTGATGGAGCCTCACCCAGTTACTAGGTATTATAACCTACGTATATCTTATTGCTTAATATCAAGGTTTTTAAATTATCGAACCCAAAAAATACTAAATGAGTGGGTGATTGATCCGACTAATGGTGGATTGTTATTAATCCAATAACGTTGTTAATATATTAAAATATATATTATTAGTAATTAATAAAATTTTAAAAAATCTCATTTTTTATTTTTTATTTTTTATGAACTAAAACATAATAAAGATGAATTACAATATTAATAAAAGTGGTTAATTTTAATATTAATTTTTTTTTAATAAAAAAAATATTAAAACCCGGATCAATTAACCGAGTTTATCGGTTAGATCACTAGTTGAACCGATGGTCGGACAACCTGGATTTTGACCAAAATCGGGTCATTAGTACAAATCGGACCGGAAGACGGACCAGTTCCGATTTTTATCAGTCCGACCACCTATTCGATCCGAATTTTAAAACCATGCTTAATATGATATAATCTTTTAGTTTTTTCTTGGTAGGAAATCGAATGAATATAGCTCACAAATTTACATTAGAAACAAGAACTCATGTATTTCCTTGAAAATATTCTTATATTTTTTGTATGAGTGAATAATTATATATACACAAATTAAAGTCATACTTACAAATTAGGACTATTTAAACAATTTAAAGAAAGAAGGTTCATCATTTTTAAAAGGTTAAAAATTACTTCAAAAATACTCGTGAATTTTTTAATAACAATATGAAAATGATTTTTTTTTTATGTTCGGGTTGGTAAGCAAGGATAACGCCACATCAAAATTAAAACAAAATATATATAAATAAATAAATTATTAAGCATTAAGTATGAATTATGATGATTGAATAAAAGTACTAGTAGTATTAAAGATTGTTGAAGTTCAAATTAAAAAAAATTGTAAACAAATATCGATGTCACATGTTGTTGTTTGTCTTAATTAGTATCTCACAAAGCCCCACATGCAAGTAGGTTAGGCTACATGTACAGGTTTAATACTGTAGTAAATCAGGCTTCGTTGATTGGAGAGCCTATTAGTTTATGCAGCTACTTAATTTAAGCAGCTAGGAATATGAATATTTCTGACTCGATTGTTTAATATAAATCGTTTTAGAATTATCTACAAGTATTAAGAAAATTATTGTATATCATTAAATATAATATTAATTGTTTATATTATTCTTGTATTAGAAAAAAAAATATTGTTTATTGGGCAAAAAATAATAAAAGAACTAAAGTTATATTTAATACTTGAGGTAATATTAGAAACTAAGCAATTAATGCTTATTAGAAATTCTCAAACGTCATATATTAAGAGACAAAAATACTTCTCTAAAACGACTTATATTAAAGGATGAAAGGAATATTAGCCTGAAAATTCCATCGCGCTTCGAGTTCATAAAACATAAACTCTGTCTAATAATTAAAAATAGATAAAGTACATAAAATAAAAAGTAAATATGTTATTTAGTGGAGTCAATTAATATAAAAAACTAAAATTAATTGTCACTTTATATAATCTTATGAGGTCACTAAGGATAAATTTGAAACTTTTTGACTCTCTTTTCTTTATTTTTATTTTTTTTAATATGTGTGTAAATTATACTTTATTTATTATTTTGAGGACGGGGAGAGTAATTTATTGAATCAAACTTTTGTCCATCCTCTTCAATTTTTTTTTTGTATTTTGTTTGAAGATGTTACTAAATGACAATGTAGAACATCTCAATATCGATAAGTAAGTTGCGATTTAATAATATATTATAGTATTAAAGTTTCACTTTTTTAAAGAATGTAAGATTTTAATATTCCAATATTACAAAAATTTATGGAAATTAAAGAATATATTCAAATTTATCAAATTGTGACTAGTTCTGTTTTGTATGATGTATTAATACATGTGTTTCACACACTACAATAATTTACACACAAAAAAATGTTTATATGGTCACACCTTAGACTGTTATTAATAAATTTTTCGACTACTCTGTCATGACAGCTAGTCAGACGGGTCCATTGAAGGATGAATCAATCCCAACAAAAAAGTCAAATTCTAAAAATAAACTATCATTTTGGGAGAATACTATCATTTTGTGTTTCAAGAAGAAATAAAAGAAATTTTGGAGAAGCATATTTAGAAGATATTCCCTGGACTTTTAAGTACCCAATTATGAATATTGCATATTGCATGCCAGTGTGCACTCGTTGTTTATTTATTGCAAATTAACTACTTTAGGAGAATAAAGAGTCTAAAAATTAAATACATGTTCTATTTTGTACTAACAAAACTAAATTACTCGAATAATATTCATAAACTACTATTTTTTTAAAGTACAATTGAAAATGAGTGAATAATATATTTCGTACTCTGACTTTAATAAAGAATCAAGATTAAAGTGAGCTAATATAATGCTCTTACAAATTTCTTGAGCTAATATTGTATCTGTCTCCCACCACCACCGACTGATCATACAATTTATATTCCATTTGATATATTTTTAGTACTAATTTCTTAATATCGTTGAAGTTATTACTTAGAATTTTTGGAGAAAGAGATTTGTTCCAATTATTTACGCGTCCTTTATATTTTTTTAGGAGAATAAAATTTTAATTTTCTTATACTACCCCTTAGATTCTCTTATTTTTCAAGAAAATCTGTCTCACGAGTAATTTTCAACTTCCCATATAGGTTATTAATGAAATTTTACACAAATTTTAATATGAAATGAAGTATTAACTAAATAGTAGAGTGAATATTATAATTTGGTCACCATTATTAACCAATTAATAAAGTAGCTTAATTATTTAGTTGTTGCCTATTTGCCTCGCATATTCTTATTAGGCACAAGCATCATGGTTCTTCAAGATGTACCCTCTGGCACCAGTGCTAACCTTACATTGCAACAAAAATAATGGAATGAAAACAAACAAACACACACACACACACACACACACATATATATATATATATATATATATATATATATATATATATATATATATAATGATCAAACCTCTCCTCATCTATATATATAACATTGGAATTCTCAAGATTTGAATATGATATCTAATATTTTTCTTCTGTGTTTTTTTTTTGTTCAAATATTTTTTGAATTCGATATAATCCCTTCTTTTGATAGTCTTATCTCTAAGTTATTCTAGTTTGTATGTTGAGTTTAATTTATTTCAATACTAGTAGAAATTAACATAATATTTTTAAATTTATCATCATGAGTTTATTAAATTGTCCATTACAATACAAAAATATTCAATAAAATTAAAGATAAATATGTAACAAATATATCATTTAAAAATGGGATTTTTTTTATGAATCAAATAGAATATTATACTTTTACATATACATTGAGTAGTTGTTAGTTATACCTTACAAATTACGCAACTCATCAAAAGTAGTACTATACTTTTTAAGGATTACATTACATTATGGTCTTTTCTTGATGAAATGTTGCTTTATTATTGTACTTTGACGGAGCAAATGGTGAAATTAACCTAATTTTGACAAAGACATAAAAAAAATTAATATTATTATTAATAAAAAAAGTAAACCCAATCACTCAGTATATATATTTTTTTTGTTTCAAAAAAGATGAGATAAAGTATATAAAATGAAGAGTAACTAAGTCATTTAGTAGGGTACATAATACATTAGTATAAAGAAATAAAAACACTAACAACTTTTACTTCCTCCGTCCTTAAAAGGATGAACAAAGTATAATTTGCACACATATTAAGAAAAATAAAAGTAAAGAAAATAGAGTAAAAATATTCCAAATTTATTTTTAGTGACCCCACAAGATTATATAAGGGGATGAATATTTTTATTTTTTTATACTAATGGATCCCATTAAATGACTAAGTTATATCTTATCTTTTTAAAAATAAAAATATTTTTGTCTTTAGTCATCTTTTTAAGAACATAGAAAATATATAATATTATAATATTATAAGGTCATTAGAGATAAATTTAATTTTTTTTTCTCTCTCTTTACTTTTTACATTTTTTTTTAGTGCGGGTCCAAATTATAGTTTGCTTATCTTTTGCGTAGGGAGGGAGTAGATACAAGTTACAACACATCCAAAAAACCAGTTAGTCCCCTGAAGTCATAGTACAGAATGTGTAGTGATCTTTAGCTTTCTTTTTCCCGCGCTTTAAATCCTGCTTTAGCCACCTCCATCTCCGCCTTCAGCCCCAGAGTCAAATCAGATTTCCTGCTTTTCCGTCTTTTTCCCTCAATCACTGTCACAGCCTACCCTTTTTCTCTTTCTTCCGCCAAAACCATCCAATTCCTCTTCATTCTGTTCATACATACCCCATTCTTAATAAATGCCCCCAGCCATTATAATCATCCTTTCCCTCTAAATCTCTCACAAAAACCACCTCAAATTAATGGATTCAATCAAGCCCAATTCAGCTCCAACCAAAAGCAAATTTGCCAAAACATTTCATAAAGTCATTCAGCTCAAAACAGCCACAAAATCCCTCTCAAATAATGGATTTTGCCTGCTCATTCCTCAAGAAAAGTTCAAAAATGGTGACCCGAAACATGATTTTCGGAAAGAAGATAAAGATCATGAGGCGAAAACACGAAACAGAGCAGCCATGGAAGCCTTCGTAGCCAAGCTTTTTGCCACCATTTCCACAATTAAAGCTTCTTATGCTGAGTTGCAAATGGCCCAATTTCCTAATTACAATTCTGAGGGGATTCAATCTGCAGACCAGGCTGTGGTTGATGAATTGAAAACGCTTTCGGAGCTAAAACAGAGCTTCTTGAAAAAGCAAATTGATTCTTCACCTCCTCATGTGACTCTTTTACTCACCGAAATTCAAGAGCAACAGAGTCTCATGAAGATGTATGAGATCACAATGAAGAAAATGGAGGTTGAAATCGAAGAAAAAGAATCCAAACTTTCTTCCCTACAAAATGAGCTTAAAGACACCATTTTGAATAACAAGTCCCTCGAACAGAGACTAAATTCAAGTGGGTGTTTCTCAATTCTTGATAACGTAAACCTATATGATTCCAGCCCCAAAGATTTCAACTTGGCTTTGCATTATGGATTGAGATCCGTGAGAAATTTTGTGAAGCTTTTGGTTCGAGAAATGGAATCTGCTAGTTGGGATATTGATGTTGCAGTTGATGCAATCCAGCCTAATTTCAAATTTTCAAACAAAAACCACAGGTGTTTCGTGTTTGAATCATTTGTTTGCCGTGAAATGTTCCAAGATTTTGACACTCCAGCTTTCTCTCTCCTAAATGAGCAGTCTTTACCGTATTACACCGATCAATTCAGGAAGCTAAAATCAGCAAATCCGGTTCATTTCTTGAAAAATCATCCCAATTCCTTGTTTGGGAAGTTCACCAGAGCAAAGTACCTCCGTTTGGTTCACCCAAAAATGGAGGCCTCATTTTATGGAAATTTGAACCAGAGAAAACTGGTTAGTGCGTGGGAATACCCGGAGACGGAATTCTTTAGGGCCTTCGCTGAAATGGCGAGAAGGGTTTGGCTTTTACATTGTTTGGCATTCTCTTTTAATCAAGAAGTTAGTATTTTTCAGGTGGGGAAAAGCTGTAGATTTTCTCAAGTGTACATGGAGAGCGTGACTAATGAGCCGTTCTTGGCCGGTGACGGTGATGTTAGGGTGGCGTTCACGGTGGTTCCGGGGTTCAAGCTTGGCAAAACGGTGGTGCAGAGTCAGGTGTATCTATCTCCGGCGGAATGTTAAATATTTTGTAGTTGAGCCATTTTAATTTGTACAGTAGTACATAGTGAAGTAGGTATTTGTAAATGGAGATCACACGCACTTTACTACGCGCCGCCACTAGTTGTAAGTTGGATATTTTAGCCCAATAAAATGTCAAGAATTTATTTTCACTCCTGTCTACTGAAACAATTATGTGTAAATGTATTAAGCTTTTGATTTTCGGGGGAAAAAAATCATAAATCAAAACATTTGGCGCAGTGGTTCAAGCCGCTCTGGGAAAGAATCGTAAACCCGTACGGCTCAGGATCGACTCCCACTAGTAACATTTGTAAGACACTAAAAATACTCTACTATGACCACGGTACTCCTGACACAAGTCGGGTAGCAAACCGTTCTGGTATCGGGTCGAGGAGATTAATCGACCCAACGTTCGAAAACTCCACATTAAAACAAAAAAAATCACATCAAAAATAGGAGTACCCAAATTTGTACCTTTATATATAGTGAAGCGCAGGTACCCCCGTCCCCCCGCCTTTTACTATTGTATCGTACTAGTAGTGTCTGATGGTAGTAGACAGCTGAAGAAAAGGAGTAATAGTATAAGATGCGTATGGACCCACGCGTAAACTGGTTAATGAAATAAGAGGGTAGTGACAAGCAGCAAGCTAAGTGAGTTTGTTTGGGTTCGAGAGGGTCTCTGTCTTTTTGGCCTTTTGGTGCAAAATGGGACCCTCGATGAGAAATTTTTAATCCATATACTACCAAAACAATATAAAATTTGCAACTTGCATGGAATTTTAGAGCTTAGACCACCTTTGTTCCACATTGAAACAATCTTATTCTTTATCCGAGGAAGGGTCATAAGGAGAATTGGGAGGAGCATAATGTTTCATATAACAGTAAAAACGAGAAATTTTTATTACTCTTTACGTCCCAAATTAATTACTTTTCTAGGACTTTTTTAAGTCAAATTAACTATTTTTAAAATTAATAATTAAGCATATATAAATATATTTCTAAAATTATAAAAATTGAAATTAGTAATAAATTGTATATACTTTCTTTTGTTTATAATATTTTCACCTATATGTTAGCAAAAATAGTAAAAAGATTAGTTTTAAAAATAGTCAATTTAACTTTAAAAAGTCTTAGAAATACAATTAATTTGGGACGGAGAGAATATTAGATTATTATTTTTTGTTCGAAATAGTCTTATTTTGTTTATAAAGTCAATTTTGTAAAAGTATTTAAATCATTATAAGTATTCGAGGAGTTCCCAATTTTTTTTAAGACTTGTGACTAATGAACTCGCTATATAAAAGGTGAAAAGAGTCTTTTTCTTTTTAGATGTTCGTGCAGTTTCCTCCTAAAATCTTGCACTTCTTTTTCACGATGCAGGGCTCATTGACCTCGACTTCTTCTTTTCTTTGCTTACCCTTCTATATAAATATAATTAAGTTAATAAAAATAATATATTTTGCATGGGACAATGAACCAATTAACTAAATTAAACACTATGTTTGTAAATCAAAATTTTCGATATATTGTTACGTAGTTGTTGTACATTGTATATTTTTATGATATATAAGGGTATTAATGTCCAAAATGATAAAACACAAAAATAATTATTGTTTTAATAAACTTTGTAAGAGGACCAGAATTTCATACTGTTACATTTTTAAAATTTATAAAACTCTTAGATTGCCTATAACTGTTATGATTGTATTGAGATTAGAATTCATTATTTTATTAATATTGAATTTTAAGATTTCGTAAATTGGATACTAAAACTCTAATGAGTGATGAGACTTTTTTTGTTGGAAGAAAAGAATATTAGATGATTCATGCTATTTCACATATCCTTTAATTTCTTTTAATACACATTCAGCGATGCATATATTACATTTAATAATAAAATAGAATTTATAGTAAATAATTGTGTTGCTAAAAGTAATTTTTTATCGTTAAATGTGTAGTGAGAAAAATTAAAATATAAATGTAATGAGAAAGATCTTAATCTCATTTAAAAAAAAATAAAAAAATCAATAATGGTGACATTATGTTCTCTTCGTTTATTGGAAGTTTATATATAGAGCAAGTGATCCTCAAATAGTGACGAGACAATCGTATGTCCAAATCCAAAGATTCACCACCAACTTTGTACCATTTGATATTTGGCAGAATACTATATATAGCTCATTGCTGGCCACCATAATATAGAGGTCCTTATGGACAACACCATATGCTAAAAGTATAGGGTGGGGATGAGCTTTCTAAATTATTAAAAAAGCATAGTACTTGCAATAATTCATTTAAACTATTTGTTCAGAGGAGAAGATGCAGCTTGTTGAAAAAGAAGAAGTGTGTGTATATATATATATATATGGTCCAACTTTAAAGAGCGAACTAAAAACGAACTGTCGTTTTTGGTGTATATGACGACGGTTCGATCGTCATAGTCATGTAGTCTTTTGCGACGAGTCGAACCGTCGCCGTAGACACCAAAAATGACGGTTCGTCTTTGGTTCACTCTTTAAGATTCGCTTTAGAGCCGAACCATATATATATATATAATACATATATACACACAAAAACACATATATAATACATGCACAATGAATATTATAATAAAAAGACAAGATTTTTTTGGCATCATTTTCTTGTAGAAAGGAAATCACAGCTACTCCTTTGACTGGAAAACGTTATCCCATCTTCCCAAGACAAAACAAAACACCATAATATCAGAAAAACATTTTTGGTGTGGGCTTTGAACACGGGTCTTTTCATGAAAAGTTATGGGTTTTTCCCAGATGGGCTATCTGCAACATCCTCAGCTCATGTAACAACATATAGCACTACAATACAAGCTACGTAGGTGTGAAAAGATCTGTCCAATATAATTCGAAAATTGAACATTAGTGAATTCCATGCTCATAAATACTTCAATCACAAATTCACAATAATTAAGTCAACTATATAAAATAAAAAATATGCTTATTTTTGCTACCTGTCCATGGCATTACCCCCAAAATACATGCTGGAACTCGAAATTTAATTTCAGAAGTAAGATTGAAACAAAGGAATATCCAAAGAGAACTAGAACTAGAAGGTTATTCAAGAATATTGGACTTTAAAGATGCCCAATTTGACCCGCAACTTGTTTAGACAAAAACAATAAACTTGTCTTGTTCATGTAACTAACAAGAATAAGATGTAGCATATCCAAATTTGTAAAAAACAAATTCCTAGTTCAAAAAAAATAAAAATGGAGACTCTTCCAATGTTAAACCAACAACATTCATCAGTTCATCTTTGATCATCTTGGAGCAGGCAGAGTAGTAGAATGTCGACTAACAATAGAAAAATTCCGGTGGATTTGGCTATTAGAGTTATTGGAGAATGGAAGGAGACATATCAATGGATTCCTATATTTGGAGTTTTTACTGCATTTACAGCAGTATTTTCTGATGGTGCCTGTTGGAATAGGAGGATTTGGTTCGTAGGAAATATTATGGAAGAAATGGATATTTGGAAGAGAATTGAAAAAAGGGCTATTTTGTATTAACTTGAATCTAAAATTTTGCTTATACAAAATGGCATTACAAAGAGTCCCATTTATACTACTACATGGAAGCTTCTAGGTTCCTTGCCTTCTACCAATTTCTACCAAAATATCTAGATCATTCTACACAAATGTTTTCTACTAACATCAAGAACATTTTAGTTAATGAACTAATGCATTACGCCTAATTATATTCTATTTTCCAAAGCCCAAATCAAGTTAGCCCAAAATTAAGTTTATTTTCAACATCCCCCCTTAAACTTGATTTGGTAACTCTGAGTAAACTTCTCAACTTCTGAAAGAGTTCACACTTGAGTGGCTTTGTGAAGATGTCCGCAATTTAATTTAGAAATCTTGCGTACTTTAATTGCACCTCTTTGTTCGCCATACATTCTCTGAAGTAGTGAAACTTCGTGTCTATGTGCTTGCTTCGATCATAAAAAACAGGATTTTTCGCCAAGGTAATCGCTGATTTATTGTCACCATATATCTCTATTGCTTCCTCTTGCAAAAAGTTGAGCTCTTTTAATAAATTCTTGAGCCATATCGCATAGCAAACACATGACGTATCTGCAACGTACTCAGCTTCACAAGTAGATAAAGTGACTATGGATTGTTTCTTCGAAGTCCATGTAATTGCAGTAGCTCCCATATAGAACACGAACCCAGTTGTGCTTTTTCGATCATCCACGTCTCCGGCCCAGTCACTATCACTATATCCAACCAATTTAAAATTAGTAGAGCATGAATAAAATAAGCCAAAGTCAATGGTACCTTTTATGTAGCGAAGAATTCTTTTGGAAGCCTTCATGTGTGTCATGGTTGGTGCCTCCATAAATCGACTTCCTAGGCCAGCTCCAAAGAGAATGTTCGACCTTGTGCATGTCAAATATCTCAAGTTCCCAACCAAGCTCTTATAAAGTGTTGGATCCACCATTTGTCCTTCATCATGCTTGGATAACTTGATTCCACAATCCACCGGTGTATTCACGGGCTTACAATCATTCATCTTGAACTTCTTGAGAACTTCCTTTGCATTATCCTTCTTGGGATATAAAAACTCCATCTTCCTTTTGCTTTACTTCGATCCCAAGATAGAATGACATGAGACCAATATCGGTCATATCAAATTCTTGAACCATAGCCTTCTTGAACTCATCAAACATGTGTGGATTGTTTCCGGTGAAGATTAAATCGTCAACATATAAGCAAATAAACACTATATCTCCATTTTTATTTACTTTAAGTATAGAGGGAATGTTCTTGGGGGCACTTTGTAAAATTATTCTTTTGAAAATACTTGTCAATTCTACTATTTCATGCCCTTGGTGCTTGTTTTAGGCCATATAAGGTCTTTTTTAATTTTAGCATCTCATTTTTATGGCCTTGAATAACATACTCCGAAGGTTGTTCAATGTATACTTCTTCTTCTAGATGCCCATTTAAGAATGCCGATTTAACATTCATTTGATAAATTTTCCATTTGTTTTGAGCGACAATAGAAATCATTAGTCTTATAGTTTCTAAACGAGCGACAAGAGCAAATACCTCATCATAGTCGATGCCGGCTCGTTGGCTATATCCTTTCGCCACCAGTCTTATTTTGTATCTTTCGACTTCACTTTTAGAATTTTTCTTAGCTTTGTGCCCTATTGGAAGAGTTGCTAGCTCCTATGTGTCATTTTTCTTAATTGCTTGAATTTCTTCATCTATAGCATGTCTCCATTTCTTGCTTTTTACCGCTTCTTCATAGCTTATTGGTTCACAATCTGCAAGAAGACAAAATAAAGTTAAGTCATTTAAAGGTTGAGTTACCTCATATAGCTCCTTAATGCTTCTTGTACGATGTTGTGCTCCACTTGAGTGTCCATCCAAGGAAGATGATGATTCTTCCTTAAGTGTAGATGGCGGAGATGATTGAGACTCTTGCGACTCCTCGCTTTTTGGCATGTCATCATAGAGATAAGGAAAGAATTCATAATTTTCTTCCTCTTGGGTGCTCCATTCCATGTGTTTTCTTTATCAAAGACCATGTCTCTGCTTGAAATGACCTTCCCAATGCTTGGGTTATACAACTTGTATCCTTTAGACCTTGAATCATAGCCCACAAAGACATTTTTCACTTTTATCATCAAGCTTTTGCCTCTTTTGATGGTACATGGGCATAAGCAATGCTTCCAAATACTCACAAGTGCGATATGCCGAGCTTCTTTCCACTCCAAGCTTCAATTAGAGTTTTATTCCACACACTCCTTGTAGGTGAGCGGTTCGACAAGTATACTGCACAATCAACGACTTCGACCTAAAATTCTTTGGGCATTCTTTTGCTTTTCAACATGCTTCGGGCCATGCCAAGAATGGATCTATTTTTTCTTTCAATGACACCGTTTTGTTATGGTGAGTACGGAAACGTTAGAGGACGGGAAATTCTGTTGTTATCACAAAATTCTTTGAATTCTTTTGATGTAAATTCACCGCCTCTATTAGATCTCATTGCTTTTATATTAAAATCACTTTTTTTTTTTGCTAAATCACTTTATTTTTTAACAAAAGCTTTGAATTTCTTGAAAACATCAAACACTTCCGATTTTTTTTTATAGAAATAGACCCATGTCTTTCGGATAAAATCATCAAAGAAAATGAGAAAATATTTATTTTTCCCGAAAGACATTAGAAGAATGGGTCCACATACATTCGTGTGAATAAGTTCTACAAGCTTCTTTGCTCTTGTGGTTACCTCTAGTGGAAAACTTTTTTCGGAAGTGTTTTCCAAGAAGGCATCCTCACAAAATTGATCGTGTTGATTAATGGGAGGCAATCCTTTAACCATTCTTTTTCTTGACAACAATTTTAAGCCTCCAAAATTTAAGTGCCCAACTCTCATGTGCCTAAGCCAAGAATTATCTTTAAAACAAGCTTTCAAGCATCTAATCAATATCACATTGAATGTTTAACACAAATATTATATTATTTGACATTGACACTTGAGCAATTAAATTTCCTCGTTTGTCTCTTATAAAAAGACTACGATTTCTCATGTGAATATCATAGCCTTTTTCTAAAAGTTGTCCAACATTTGAGATATTTCATTTCATATTGGGCACATAATAGACATTAGAAATAAATTGATGCCTTCTATTTTTCAAGCGAATTATAATCTTACCCTTTTCTTTCACCGGTGTCTTGGAAGAGTCACCAAAAGTGACGTTGCCATTTATTGATTTATCAAGCTCTACGAACATGCTTCTATTCCCACACATGTGGTTGCATGCTCCCGTGTCAAGGTACCATGAATTTGCCTTTTACTTTCTTTTCCTTTGCACATCAACAATAAAGTGGTCTCCATGTCTTCCCTATTTTCTTGAACAAAGTTTGCTTTCTCTTCCACATGATTACTAGAGTTTCTACATTCCGAATAATAATGCCTAAATTTATGACAATTGTAACATTTATTTTGAGATTTGTTATACCTTTGTCTTCCATTTATGTAACTTCTTCCACAACCACTTGTTATATGAGAATTTTCATTTCTTTCTTCATTCTTGAATGAGTTGTATCCTCCTCTTCCACCTCTTCCTCGACCATGATCTTGTCCTTGTCCACGTCCTCTTTGGCTCCCATCTCATCATTGTTCTCTTTGAAAGAGAGTTTTGTTTGAAGAGCTTGCTCTAATGTCTCTTTATATTTCTTTTGAAACCTTTCTTCATGGGTTTGTCGTGAACCCATGAGTTGGTCAATAGTCATTGTTTCTAGAAATTTTGATTCTTCAATTGCTACAACAATATAATCAAATTTGGAATCTAAAAATCTATGAATTTTTTCAATGACTTGTATATCATCCATAGTTTCACCATTCCTTTTTAATTGATTTACAACCACCAAAACTCTTGAGAAGTAATCGAAAATTGATTCGGATTCTTTCATATGTAAAGTTTTGAACTCACCTCTAAAAGTTTGGAGTCGAACTTTCTTCACCTTATCAACTCCTTTGTGGGCAACTTCGAGGAGATCTCATGCATAATTTCATACGAATTTTCAAAATAAAAATAAAAAGGATTTCGAAAGTAATTGTTAATGAGGATCTACACTAGTTTAGAGATCTTCAAGGCATGTGTTTGTGTGCTATGATAGTTGTTTGAAGACTCTAGCATAGTAATGGGTTGAATGGAGTTGAAATAACTCAGTTCTAGGCTGAAAAGGGAGTAGCGCGGCCGCGCCATTCCTAGGCCAAAATGCAGCGCGACCGCGCTGTGCTGCAGAGTTGCCAAGAAGCTTTGTTCGTTAAACCAAGCTTTGGGGCATGTTTGTTTAAGTTCTATAAGCAAGAATACATGTCAAGTATGGTGTCTAGCATGTCCAAGTATAGAATGACTATGTCAAGCGAAAAGTGAATAAGAAATTTGTAAATAATAAAAACAAAGAGTTTTCAAAAATAAAAGCAAACAAGAATGTAAATGTAATTACATGACTTATGTGAGACTAAGTATATAATGTATCTATAATAAGGTTTGATATGCCAAACGAAGCAAGATTTACAAGTTTCAAATGAGAATGGATAAGACAAGCTTAGGGAGAATGTAGATTGTAGTTACTTTAATGGTATGACTAATTATATATCTTGAATGTATAACTGATGTTTGGTATGCGTGGTCATATGCTATGTAGGATTCGTGAAGCGCAGGTAGCGGTAGTTGTAATCAACTCTTATAAAGCAAGTTGGATGACATGAGATATTGGATGAGGAGGGCTACCAGGTTCATTTCTAATGTCCTGCACCACCTTGTCAATTACTTTGGTGAGCTCAAGTGAATCATTAGAGAAACTTTCATTTTGATCTCCCCCCTCAATCGCAACCTTTTCTAGCTCTTTAGGCTCAGAAGCCATTTCTACCTCCTTCTTCTTTAAAGACTTTTTGATAGTCATTATCTTTAATATTCTTCTTTTTTGTTTTGGCGTAGACAAGGGTGCCTTCACAACCATTTCTTTAATTATAGGCTCAGGCTCAAGGGCCATCCCAGCCATTTCTGTATTAACATTTGGCTCGGGCATAATAGTCGTCCCAACCATCTCTACATCAGCAGTCTCAGGCTCTACGATCGGAGAATGTGACTCAGCGATCGGTTGAGCATCTACTGTTTCTTCAACTCTAACCATCTTTATTTTAGCAGATTTTGACTTCTTCAAGATTTTCATCGCGACATCTTGCATATGCCACTCCTTTGCTTCCTTTCTTTTCCTTTCCATCTCTTTTGTATCCCATTCTTTAATGGTTAACCCTTCCTTAGTAGCAACTTCACCATCCCTTTTATCTACTTCAGCATAGTAGTTCTGGATTCTGTTAGTCATAGCTTCATAAAAAGATATTGGAGGAGGCTTTGAAGTGAACTTTTTTCTCCTCTAAACTTTCTAAGTTTGTTGACTGGCTAGCTGAACTGATACTTTGAGGATCAGTATCATTTTCTGGGATGGAGTGGTCAGCTTTAGGGATAACTTCTTCTTCCTCCTTTTTTTCTTCACTTTTCTGCAGTACTTTCTCCTTCTTCTTAAGGCCATGCTTTTTGGTCTTGATAAAAGTTAGAATCAGTTTCTTCTTCTTGGGTTGGTCTACAATTGAAGCTACATTGGCAGAAGTCTCAGGTGTAGCAAAACCTTGAGATTCCTCTTCTTCTTTTTTAGCCAATTTTATCTTCTTCTTATCCTTCTTCATTAGCATATGGACTTCAGTTACAGTCCTCTCACTTCTTTTGGACTTCTTTGATTTATTGATTTCAACTGTATTTTTCTTCTAGTTCTCGAATAACTTCTTTGTAATCTTCTTGTTGACATTTAGAGGTTCTCCTTCTTTCTCTCCAATATGCTGCTTCATTTTCTTCTTCAGTAGAATACTTATGAACCTCTTATAATACATCTTTGGGAGTTGTTTTCCTATAGTCTTCCTCTTTTCAGCATCCTTAAACCAATTTGAGATCCAATCGAAAAGGATCACTCTATAGTTGAGCTTGACTTCCAATGTGATAGCTAACATTACTTTAAGTTGGAGCTCACTTATGAAGTCGTAAACAGAGTCCTTATAGAGAATGCATTTGCTAATAATATCTGCTAGGAACTAGAAATCTTGAGGGAATTCCTTCTTCTTGAAACATTTTGACTCAGGATTCTTCTTATTATAACCTATGAATCCGAGACCTTTCTGTGTTTCTGAAATTTAGATAGACACACTTAGAAGGGGGTTGAATAAGTGTGGGAACAAACGATATCAAATTTTTGCAATTTAAGAAATATGTCAAAAACTTTCTGTTTGAAAATGCGGTATGTTGTATTTATGAATTCAACTTGCTGGATTACTAGTTTATCAGATTTAACAGAGGCAGTTTACTGACACAGTTTTGTAAATTAATTTACTTTTACCAAATAATGACCTGAGTTGAAATTGATAATTTTCTGATGAAATATATACGTTCAAGTATTAAAGCTATGTTTAACAATTCAAATTGAAGTATGTAATGAGCAATTAAAGTGAAATAATTAAATGCATGAACCCAAGAAATTTTTACATGGTTCGGCCCTTAACCTCTATTCTAGTGGCCTAATCCACGTCTAATACCAACTAGCATTAGAAACTCTTTTATTAATAAACTTGGTTTATAATTAAACCCTTTTACAAAACAAATTCTCACAACCTTTGAGTACTTATACTCCCCGAGCACCTATGCTCTCGAGCACCTTTGCTCCCCGTGTACTTATGCACCCTTAAGCACCTATGTTTCCTCATGCTTCATTCGAAGTTGTTGACAAGCAATCTTCTGGAACGTACCTTCGTCTACACTTTGTTGGATGATTGAAAGAGCCTTTTGTCACTCGTCTTTGATTGTTTAAGAGAATCCTTTTGAGCTTTAGTGAGGGTGCTTTGATCTTTTGGGTACGTCCTCATAACCTTGCTCTACAATCTCCCATAGATCTTGTTCACCAAGGTAAGTCTTCATTTTTATACTCCATCGATCAAAGTTGTCTTTGGTGAGTCGAGAAAACGAGATCATTCCAATAGCCATCATCTTGTCACCACGAACATAGCTCTTGATACCAATTTGTTGAAATAAGAGGATTTGGTTTGTAGGAAATATTATGGAAGAAATAGATATTTGGAAGAGAATTGAAAGAAAGGGCTATTTTGGATCATTGAACTTGAATCTCAAATTTTGCTTATACAAAATGGCATTACAACACTGCTATTTATACTACTCCATGGAAACTTCTAGGTTCTTCACCTTCTACCAACTTCTATCAAAATATCTAGATATTTCTAAATATCTAGATCATTCTACACAAATGTTTTTTACTAACTTCAAGAACATTCTGGTTAATGGACTAATGCATTTAGCCTAATTATATTTTATTTTCCAAAGCCCAAATCAAGTTGGCCCAAAATCAAGTTTATTTTCAACAGTGCCAACAATCTTCCAGCCTCGGTTCGTTTCAATATCTTTCTTTCAATTCAATCAGTTCCTCAAATTATGGTGACAAGAGAGCTCTTTTTTTTTTTTTTTTGGGGGGGGGGGGGGGGGGTGGGGGGGGGGGGCGCATGATTTTCAAGAAATCTTTAGATAAGATTTCTCCTATGTATCTGAAAATGATAGTGCTGAATGTGCAGTTCTCAATGCCAATAGGGTCCAGTGCAATTACATTTTTGAAGGCCTCAATAATGGCATGCATGATCTATGTTCCTGGAGCAGCCTTTTCTAGCCACAACAATTTCAATTCTCTTTTTTCAGATGTATGTCCAAAATAAAATGCTGCTCCTATGTTTGAGTCCTATGTTAATGTATCTAATGATATTATATGTTACTATATTGCAGTTCATTAAAGAAAAACAACCGGATGAAGGTTTCTTGATGTGGAGTATGGTAGTTGTTCTCATGACTACAAGTAATTCACACCACCTTTTTCTTATAAGTAATATCATAAGTTGCTCTTTTTCTTACAACCGGATGAAGGTTTCTTGAAAATGTTCAGTCAGTTTCTGTGTCTACAACAGGACAATCAACTCCATTCAAAGAACTTCTTCAGTCTACTCCTAATCTGTTGGTTCAAATAAGAAACTTTCAGAAGATTGAGAAAAGTACAGCTAGAGATAAAGTGGCTAAGTTCATCCACAAAATCAAGCTTTTTTCCTGTTAAGTGCCCTCTTTTCTTCAGTGTTAAATTTGGTGGAATTCTAATTTTTACTTAGAAATGTCACTGCTATCACTTGAATAATTTAGAATTGAAAAATTTGCTAAATTTCGCAATCTTTTGTTTGAGCAGGTCCTAAAGTATGACAGGCATACGTTAATTCGACATGCTCTAGCAGAAAAATTCGATGACATGGAAGACTTTACTTTTCCACTGCTTCTAGCTTCATGCATCTTCGCGTAGGTTTACTGTTGTTATTTCTTTGAAAACATTTTTTTGCTAGTTTCTATCAAACTTGCAATTTTTGACAGATATATATAGTGTACCCTATTTTTGCAGTCCTATTAATTCAATCAGCTAGTGAGGTAGCTGATCTGGTGAGCCCATTTGGAGCCATTTATGGTGTTTACAACCATAGAGCAAAATATTCAGGAAATGGTGAAAATTTAATGAGTCTCTAACAATTCTTATTGCAATCATATATAATCACATTGTACCTCATTGTGAACAGTGAAAATAAAGCGACAAAAATGAAGTAGTCGATTTTGTAGTAATAATGCACATGAATATTTTGTCAGGGCTCATTACATGCAAGTTGGTGGTTTAGAGCACTAGGGGGGCTTAGTGTCTCAATGGGATTCTTTCTATGTGGATGGCGGCTAACGCAGTGTCTCGGAAGCAAGCCAAGGTGACATGCATAAGTAATTCAAGACTCAAGAGGGATGATGGCCTCACAAGTATCTGCAGTGGCAGCATTGATCATGGTTACTAGAATGAAACTTCCAGTTTCAAGTGTCCATTCTTCCCTTTTTACTTCCCTTTTTCCTTTGTTTTTGGTAGTGATTATGTCAGTTTTCTTGAATATATTTTCCCTCCATTAAATTTTTTTTCGTAGAATTTGTTTTCACTTAACCCTGAATTTGGTTATATGCAGAATGTGAACTGGAAGCTCCTAGTGAAATTCCTGTTTGGTTGGGTGATTACCATTGTGTTCTGTTGTTCATTTGCTTATGGGATGTACTCTTTCTCAATACATTCCCCTGACGATGTAGTACCATGACCTTGTCATATGTTTATGACTTGATTCATATTTTTTGGAGGTAATTGTAGTGTTCTATATCTCAAGCCTTATTTATAGAAAGTTGTCTTTCTTTTCCTTTTTTTTATTTTTTTGTATTTCTATTTTCTAAATATTCATATCATGGGAGAATGGGAAAAGAAATTATAAGAACTTAAAAAGTTAATTAAGGAGAGGTGAAGGTAGCTCCTTGATGAAGGGAATTAAGTAACCTTAGTTAGTTTTACTACTTCACCTTTTTTTATTAGATAGAAAAGAAATACTACTAATAATTAATACGTGTAAAAAAACATATAAGCAAATAAAATATGGGTCATTCTTTTTATCATACCAAATTTGGGAGGCAACTATGGTGGAACAAGAAGCTAGGAATGTATCCCTCCTCTTTTCACATCCCTCTCCTTCTTCTAAGGGGATGATGTCAGGGGTTTGATTTATTTTTCTCATATAGTGTCTTAAATGATTTGTCATCGTAACACACTGATCGAAAGATCTTATATGATTGATTATACTATAAATTGTCATGTCAGTAAAGACAAAAGGTCCTCTTAACGTGTGCCTTAAGGACACATATTAAGTACACAGTTCAAAGGTATATTCTCTTGAATTGTGTACATATTCCCTTGAACTTGGTGCAAATGCAGAAATCAAGGGAATATGCACACAGTTCAAGAAAATATACTCTTGAACTGTGACACATGTTAAGAAATTCATTCTTTTAATATCAAACGAGAGAAAATTCTTTTGTACCTCTATTTTCCCACACTTCACACAATTTCCTTTCAATTTAACACAAATAATTAGGTTAACACAAATAATTCAGTTTTGTCCGAATATTGATACTTATCTAATCAAAGCATAAGCTAATGGTACAATGCATAAATATGATTGAAGCAAAATCTTCTTGCCCCACATAGATAGAACATAGACTATGTAATGTAATTATACTCCTTTAATTTGTTCCACTTGATTTTTTCCCCTAGTTAATTTAAAAATCTAAACTTTAAAATTAAAATATCAGTTTATTTAATTTTGATTAATATTATTACAAATGTTCACATCACCACGTGAGGACTGTATTAAGTTAAAGTCCCATATTGAAAAAATTAAACATAAAAATTCATTATATAATAAGCTATTTTATTATATAATTAATAAATTTATAAGTAAATATAGAACACAAACACACACACACACACATATATCTTTAAATTTTATAAATTATATAAATAAAACTTTTGTGTGGGATTGAGAGAGTAATATTTTTTTCATTACTTACCTAAGCATGACGACGTGGAACTCTATTTTTTTTTTAAGAAAATACCATCCTTTACTTTTTTAAAAGTTAAAACCCTTTTGTAAACCTTTTCCCATTCTTTTTTATTGATCTTTCTGAACAAAAGTCAAACTTTTGCAGCGGATTATTCTTCCGTTTCATTTTCACCATCCTCGTGTCTTTTAAGTCCCAATCCGCAGACCAATATTATAACTAGACCCCACAAAAAGTGGATATAATTTGATTTTGAATTATAAAATATAATTATGGGCCATGTAGATTAAAATTAAATAATTATGAGCCTAATATAAGTGATCTATATTTTAAATTATAAAATAATTTAGTGACTCAAATTATTTGTTATTTGTTTATTTTCTATGTTCTTTAAACTTTCTCTCTCTAAAATTTGTAATATTTTCTCTCTAAAATCTAATTATATTTTCTCTTTCTAAAATTTGTATACTCTCTCTCTTTCAAATTTGTATACACTTTCTCTTTTTAAAATTTATATTCATCACCTTATTGTACATTTTTATACACAATTTCTGTATAAACTTTCTTTAATATTTGTGAAGGATTCTGAATTTAAAAAGTCAAATATGAACTTGAGAAGTCAACAACTCCACAATTCTTAGTAATCAGGCTTAAGATATGAATTGTGAGAGTTATGAGTTATGATATTTTAATTGAACTGATGTGAAACTACCGATAGAAGTAAAATTATTGAACATACATATATATACTATCATATTTTAAAATTAAAGATACATTTTAAATTTTTAGAGTCAATTCGCGAAATCTTAAAATTTAAAATTGATATAAAATTCTTTAGTTTTAATACAAATAAAATATAATAATTATAAACTAACTATAAAGTACTATTAATTATCATATTTGTTGTTTTCAAAACTTGAACGAAATTATATCAAATTTTGAATTTTAGGATTTCATAAATTGACTTTAAAAAATCAAAATATATCTTTAATTTTAGAACGAAGGTAGTATATGATCCAGATTTCTATTAAAGAAACAATCCATGGAACACAATTAATCTACTTTATCGAGGCTGAGCAGAAGAAATACTCAGAAATGGGTCTCTTTTAATTTGAAAAATTAGAATGAACACGAAAATGAGTTAAAATATGGTTATTCAGTTTGAACTTATTTTTCATTTCAAAAATATAGTTTCAAAGTTTAACCAACCCAACTCCTATAAAATAGTTAACCAACCCAATCGTTCTAATTAAATTTGGGTTAACTTATGGTTTATAACTTGTATTGTCAGACCTAATTATAACAGTAGCACCAGGTGGCATGACCGGTTGTGGTTGAATTAATAACATGAGGAAAAAATAAATTTTTTATAGAGTTTAGAGGATTAATTAAAAAGATATAAATCTTAAATTAAAAAAATAAATAATAGTAATATAATTAAACGGACAAAAGAGAGAAATTTTTTGTTGTGACAATTTACACCAATAAGACAGAGTCGCTTTAAATATTAATAGAGATCTATGTAAATATGCTCATTTTTGTTAGATTGGATTTGTGATTATACACATAGCTAATACTGTATTTAATGTTCCACAAAGGTGTGCTGCGGGGTGCTACCAAGTGGAATTAATTTAAGATTCCTATGAGATCACATTATTTAACGGCTAACCAACTGAAGACGTGTATATTATATATATATATATATATATAGAGAGAGAGAGAACGGATAAAAAGTATAACTCTTTATTTGACATACCAAGTATACTTTTTTTAGCGACGGACCGAGCGACACTTTAATCCGTCGTTATGATCTATGATAAGACAAATATTAACTCTAATTGTCCCTACATAAACTTGTACGAACCGATAGGAACAAATTTTAATTGCTCTTTCAATTAATCCACCTTTTCTATTTTTGCCTAATTTGAAAGTAAAAGAAACATAGTAAATACTTTCAGCTTATGCTGCAAAACATACATATTTTATTTTTGTGAACCGCAGAAACATTTATACACACTGCCTTCTTCTCTCTATTATTTTTTTTTGTTTTATCCTTTTTTTTAAAATTTTTATTTCACTTAATTTTAAACTTTTACTAGAATGTAGTATTATAACGACCTATTATTGTACGTAGCTTATAATTTATTCAATACTAACTTAGTGACTTCGGATTTCACTATTCTTTTAATAAAATAAATCACATTATTGAAATTTTCTTAATTTCTTGGATGGATGGGATGATCCTTTAATTGATATAAAAAAAATTAAATCAAATAAACCTTATCATGGAGTAGCACTAATATTGATTCACTTAACCAAAGACGTTACAAACTTGTCAACTCTTTCATTCATTCTTAATTCTTTTAGTCATTTTCAATGCCTTTTATTTTTTATTTTTTAAATTCTTATCAAATCTTCTCCTCAACTTTAGTCACTTCAAGATCTCCAAATGTCAAAAACCCACCACTACACACAATCTTCCCATCCTTTTTTGACTCATTTTGATTAGTCCTCCCCAAGAATTATTTGCAATTATATAAAATCCTCCGCAAACACTAAATTAAGGCTTCTTGGATATATATATATATATATATATATATATATATATACTATATTTTATGAAATGTGAAATATCATTCTTGTAGAAATACTTATAGTACTAAGAAAGTAAAAAAAAATACAAGATTTAATGAACCAAATAACAAAGAAAGTCATGAGTTTTTTTTATCTTTTTTTTTTTATAAAATTTTTTAGCTCTATGTCCTTTTACATAGCCACCATCTTTTACTTTTAGTGTATATGTTTTAGGCATGATGTTTTTTGAGAATTAAACATTATACATTAAATAGTTGATTTATATTAAAAATATAAAAAAATATTATAATATATGATTTTGTTTTCAGCATGTTTTAAATATTCATGTCTGGCCAGTAAAAAAAAACAGAAAGTGTTTTCCCCCTGGTTAATTACTAGTGAGAGTTTTTTACGAGTGAAACTTTTGTCAAGGTTTATTCATGTTCAATAATACATGTTAATTAAGCTGATTAATTAAGAGTTAAGCTGCCATCATGTATACCATGTTTAGTAATTCCCTTATAGCAATATATGGATAACGATTGCCATAATTTAATTAATCCCCCGAGACCTTTAATTAATTGTTTAATTAACTCGTTTTTATTTCTCATGGAATTGAGTTGTTGGTGACACTCATGCAAGTTGACTAACAACAAACAAGAAGAAGAATAAAACTAATCAAAATAATCTTTAATTAACTTTCCTTAATTAACCTAATAATTATTAAAACTAATTAATGATCTAATATTAATATGTGCACTTAGTGTAGCCGTGTAGGCCATGGATATGTAGTGTTCCATATATCCTTTAATTAATTGTTTTCATTTTGAATTTTTGAATTTACACCATCTGAATTTTTATATTGTTAAGTACACACCTGCCCTCTTCTATTATTCACACAAGCAGATACCTCTCTTTTGTTGTCCCAAAATAAATGGCCACCCCAAAAAATATACCACAATCTTTTACCTTGTTCAGCATCACAATTTCGCTGATTTTAGTGATGAGCATTTCTGCAGCTCGTACATACATGCCACTGAATTATGGACGCCAAGCAAATACTATGAAAGTCAATATCGGGACACCGGAGTTGCGTAATGTGGATGAACATTTTCGTGATTTGCTGGTTAAAGGCCGCCGAGTACCACCTTCTGCTCCGAGCCATAGGGGACACAAAGAAGCCATGTTCACACGTCCGCCCTGATGGAAAAAGTAATTATAACGGTGATCATATTTTAAAGAATTATGGAGTAGCTAGAGTATTATATATATATATATATATATATATATATATATGAAAAAATGTATGTACACAACTGTGTAGTGCATAGTCGGCTATAACGACGGTTTTTTTGGACCATAGCGACAGTTCACTCGTCGCTATAGCCCAGAATATCTATAACGACGGGTGAACCGTCGCTTTAGCCCGACTGTGCATTACACAACTGTGTACTTACATATAGCCTATATATATATATATAGTTAAGCACTGACATGTAGCTTGTAATGTGTTTGATTGATTTGGCAGCCCAATTAACTTTGTATTTCAGTTTATGAATTCTTTTAATGGATGAATTAAGATATGTGAGAGGTTTCAAATTTTACTTTGATACTTGGTTTGCTTTAATTCTTATATTTGGCCAGAAGGTGTGCATGGTAGGTATATCAATATATGGTTCAAAATAGGACATATATCATATATATGCATGACTGATCGAGGTAGATTATTAGTGATGAGAAAACTTGTTTGTTTCTATGAATTTGAGTGAATGTACTGTTTATCCATATATATATATTCCATCCAATATTGAATTTTTAGTCTCAGGTACAATTTGATTGGCCTAATGATTTCTTATGTAGTATTGCAATTAATTCCTTTAAGCTTTGCATGGACCAAACTATATTATGTATGGTTCACCAAAAGAAGCAACTGATGATTATGAATTAATTATTAGCTCATAACATATATATGTATCACAAGCTTATGAGATTTTCTTTTGGATTCCGCTGGTGGTTATTATTGTGCTTTTTGCCTATCATGAAATTCAACAACTATTTCATTTAATCCATATATATTCATCCCTTGACTGAAAGGCAAACAACTGATAGTTCATATTAAATAACCAATTTATCTATAATCTTAATAAAGATACTTTACGATCGAAATTTTTTAATATGTGCAAGGTCTTCGTGCTGACCATTCCCCCATGTTCTTCCTAAGTTTTGGAATGAAAACGTAATTATATAATTTTATTTTATTTTTTAAAAAAAGAACACAACTAAGATATTGCTTAAAAAGTATTGAGAAAAAAAGGTAATAGGGCCATGTAGAACCACATTAGGATGGGGATCCCTTACTAGGTGAAATCGGTGTAGGAGACGGGGACAGGGAGGGTTTTCAGCAATCCGGATGGGGTTAGGGTAGGTAAAGAGTTCAAATCACTTGTCTTAAACTATGTCTTATCTCCCGTCCTAATATGAGGTTATATCATGTGACAATTTTATTGTTAAATTTATATATTAAACAAAAAGATTCTATCAAAATGAAAAAAGAAACTACTATAATTTTTTTCCACCCAATTACTTTTTGCATAATAAAAAAATTTACTTCCTTCCAATAAGCTTCACAATAATGAAAAAAAAACAGAAGAAGAGTTAAATAACACTAATATTGTAGGTTTTCATCTATGTAGAAAACTTGATATAGATATTATTTTTAACCTATTAAATCAACTAAAATACATTCAATTGATAAAATTATATAATTTTGATGAGAAACAAAGTGAAAAATTCAAATCTGTTTAGGTGCATACATGTATTAGTCTATTATTTTTTTCTTTTCCCCTTTTTGCGATAATTCAACTGACATAGGAGAGAGGACGAATACTAAAAACTTTTTTTAAGAAGAACCTTTGTTCTTCTTAAAGAAAATTAATAAAATTTAATAAAAATTAAATCAAAGTAATATTCTTTTTATAGAACGGAACGCGTAATGTGCAATTATTCAAATATAAACATAATTCTAACACAATATACATACACACATAATATATATATATATATATATATATATATATATGAAAAAAATGTATATACATAACTGTGTAGTGCACAGTCAGTTATAACGACGATTTTTTGGACCTATAGCCGACTGTGCACTACACAGCTGTGTACCTACATATAGCTCTATAAATATATATATATATATATATATAGAGAGAGAGAGAGAGGGGGGGCTATGTGAACCGTCGTCATAGACCTATAGCGACGAAAAAAATCGTCGCTATAGCCGGTCCGTTAACGGACCGGTCCGTCGGATAATCGCTATATATATATATATATATATATATATATATATTTATAGTGAACAGATTATCAAAAAAAAATGATTTTGATTCAATGATTTTCCAACGGTGAGCTAAGAGAGGAACAACTGTTTTTTCTTTAAAATAAATAAATAAAAATAAAATAAGAAATAATCTTCTAACCGAAGTTGAATAGGAATTGAATTTGGAAGGAAGTAAGATTTTTTTATTATGGAAACATTAATCGGGTGGAATTTTTTTTTAGTAGTTTTTATTTTTTTTATTTTAATTGAATATTTTTTATTTATCATAAAATATTAATATTAAAATTGTCATATGACACGATCTCGTTAAGATAAGAAGATGATATATACATGAGCCGAACTTGTAGGTAAAGTCCACGAAGTTCCGTCACCATTCCTAACCCCCATCTACCTACTCATTTTATTTATTTTTCTTTTTTCCTCTCTTTTTCAACATATTAATATCTTGTTGAGAAAAAAATAGTAAAATACAAAAGACAGGGGGAAGGAAAACAAAAAAAAATGTACCAAACTTTGGCTAGAATTTCTTTGAATATAGAGGGTGACAGTATAATGCTGAAACCTGTCAAATTTGTCTCATTATTCTTATTAAATGTCCAAGTATTCCGTGATGTACATTAATGCATTAACAGTACTTCACGTTCTCAGTACGTAGTTGTCTCTGCTACAATTTTTGTTTCAAATTTAAACGGTACTACTACAAGGTCACTGGCCTAAAAAGCTAAGAGTCAAAGATTACCATTGAATGTTTGCATATACTGTTAGTATATATAATTTAAGGAATGAAGTTCTAACTTTTACACATTAATTATTGTGTCGTCTATTGTCTCACATCGTATGATATTGTTAAAAAATATTTTTCTCTTACATAAAATTAATTTGTAGATAAATTTGATTAACATGAGTTCATGACAACAATATAACGTACTAGTTGCAATAGTAAATAACTGGAAAGGAAAAAAATACGCCTTTGTCTGATGAAGACGAGATTTGATAAAAGTATTTAAAAGAGTATCTGATAACTCTAAACAAATTTAAGACATTATTTTGAAATAGAGGAATCAAATGGTATAGTTTTATTTTCTGCCAAACTAAAGAGATGCTTACTAAACTTATATGGTAGCTTTTTTGTAATTGTAATGTGTACCCAAAAAGATATGGACCTATGCAATCTTACAGAAGTTTGGGTAAACAAAATTGAGCTTGGACATGGAACATTGGGTTCAGTAAGGTTATGTCAAATGTTTCAATCAATCCAAACTTGAAGATATAAACACACACACACACACACACACATATATATATATATATATATTATATTATATATACACACACATAATAGACTATAACGACGATTTGTCTGTCGCCATAGATATTCTGTCTATAGCGACGGATAAAAAACCGTCGCTACAGCCCTGAAAAAACCGTCGCTATAGCTTATTGTGCACTACACAGCTGTGTACTACATTTTTTTCATATATATATATATATATATATATAACCTTAGATTGTTTTGTAATTTTTAATTAAATGGCCTAACTTGGTGGTCCATATATATTGTGAATGGGCAATAATTTGGTACCTTGAG
This sequence comes from Aralia elata, assembly GCA_034770075.1. Lineage (NCBI taxonomy): Eukaryota > Viridiplantae > Streptophyta > Magnoliopsida > Apiales > Araliaceae > Aralia > Aralia elata. The sequence continues at coordinate 71,235,834 of CM068379.1, read as the reverse complement.
TCCATATATTCTATTCTGGGCCAATATGAACGAAGGTAGAAGTAGAAAATAATTTAGTAATGCATATTTATGTCAACAGTATCAATCAATTTCTAATCTTACTCGTATCCTCCATATTGACTATTGTCACCAAGTGGACAGGACTCTTACCAGATTTTGGGCACCGTTACCAACCCACATGATATGTGACTAATATTGAATTAATGCGACTTATATGTACCATGTTTCAACAAATTTATGCAGTTTGACTCTCCGACCAACACTTTATCTTCTTTTTCTCTCTTCTACGCAATGGACATTTAACTAATAAAAATTGACATGTATCTTCACCAATGATCTCTTCTCAAAGATTGTATAATAATGAGGAAACACCATTTAATGCGACTCACTATTAATATGAGTTATTTTAAAACTTTGTTATTTATTCATTTTACAGATAATTTATGATTTCATGAAATTATCTTGCAGATGTATATTATTTTTCTGTTCTGAAAATACAAGATTAAATTTGATATTTGGTAATTACTTAAAGTGTTAAATAACACTTTAGAACCTTTAAGTTTCACCTATTTTATAATTAGGGTCCCTAAAGTAAAAAACTTCCCAATATAGATGCGGAAATATTTTTTTTCCAGAGGATTACATTAAGCTTTGGTTGAAAGATAACATACATTAAAGATTACCGATACACAACCCTATTTTGATATTCCAACTAGATTTTAGCCGAAAATATATTTTTAACTAACTAAATACGTTTTGACCACCCAAAATATATTTGAACTGTTATTGAAATGTAAAAATAAATAAATAAATAAATAAATCCACCCATTTCTCTCTTCTCCCCGCACCTACTTCATCTTCGGCTACCCCCATTTCTTTCTCCTTCCCACCACCACTTCATCTTCCACCCCTTCCTATCTCCTCCCAATCTTGCTTCATCTTTCACCCAATTTCTCTCTCCTCCCCGCCATCACATCATCTTTTTGAAAATCACCACTTTATCTTTTTGATGTAAATCCTAGTTTGCTGATGCATTTACCTCATATATGTTCCAACCCATAATTAGTCTTTCTCTCACATCTATCCATATCTAGCAATTTTTTCTTTTTATTCGTCAATGTCTAACCCTTGTTTCCCCCAATACTTCAAATGGAGAGATTTTGAAAAGAGAAATCAAATGTGTTTTAAAGATTTTATATATTTTCTGAATTGAAACTTTGGATAGAATGAAGCATGCATGTATTTAATAAGAGAGATCTGAATCAATTTTGGAGCTGATAAGTGGAAATTAAGTTAAACTAATATGTGGTATTTCGGAGTAGAGCTTGAATAAATTTATTTTTTGAGTTTTTCAATTAGGGAAGAAGAAGGGTACAGTTTTCATATTATAAATTATTTAAAAAAAGAAAAGAAAGGTATTATACTTCCATATATATACGAATTGTTAGGTTATATATGTCAAACTATATAAAAATAGTATTTCCGGCTAAAAAATCAATCGGAGTCGTGTATAGGATCCATTTATTGTGTTTATTTAAATTATACTTAGATATATATATTGGGAGGATTTATTACTTCAGGAGATCAATTATAATACAGGTGGAATTTGGAGGATCTAAAGTGCTATGCTACCTTCCGGCCCTTACCATAGTTGATACTTGATAACACTGGTTTTACTAAAATTAAAGTTTTCTCAGTTATAAGCAGCTTAATTTCTTTTGAAAAGCAACCGACAACAACATTGTTATGGAGAAAAGTCTTGAATACGCGTTTTTTCTTATTTTTCTTCAATGCCAGAATTTCCATTAAAAACAGAGCCCCAATTGAAAGTCAAATAATCAAAAACTAAAAAAGTTATTCTTTTTGGGTTGTACTGTGGCAGATTGTATTGATAGTTATCGAACACCTAACTATAATTCTCCCAGAAATAAAATCAATAGACTAGTGATGAATATGAATAGTAACTTCATCGGTTTAAAAATTAGAGATATAAATTAACTTTTTAGTGTCAGATTTTAAAATTCTTAAATTTAATTAAAACGTTTATGAAGTTATTTGATTTTAAACACAAGAAACTATGATTATTGTATCCAAGAACAATAAATATTGTTGGCAAAAACAATATTTCCCTAACATCACAATTATTTCTTTGACAAAACACAAATTTTTCTTTGACAACATAATTTATTGATCTGACTATTATTAGTGGCATTGGTGTAAACTAAAAAAAGTACTATGGATGCATGAGAAGTCCCATTTCACATGCACATGCCCAGAAAATATTATGAGTCAAAATTCTAAAAATCCTCAAGGAGAACATTAATTTGTTATAACATTATAGTCTTTAATCACCAAACATGAAAGAATGGGTAATACAAATACTTTTCTTTTTCACTATACATTCATGTGAAAAATGAATTGATTACAATATATCTCGCATACCATACATGTTTCTCAAACTTTTGGAGACTTATCTAGTCAATCTAAATAATCAAAATAAACAAAATTAGCCTCCATCAAAGAATACAACTCTCTCACTTAGGTATATGTCTATACACTTTTGTGTACAATTTTCTGGTTTAAAAACTCCAAAACCAGAAAGGAAAAAAAAAAAAGAAAAGAAAGAATCAGATAAAATTTCACAAAATTGGAAAGAAAAACTAGCTAGAAAGTCTAGAACTAAAAAAACAAAAAACAAATAAAGATGATTTAATGAATGGACACTAATGACCCAAACACCGGGGCTGGGGACAGACCGGAGAATCCGATCGATGGCGGCTAGGTGGCGGGCAAAGAGCTTTTCGTTGACGATGGTTGAATGACCCTTTTTGGTGGGCGTAGAAGCTGGGACAGTGCCCTTAGGAAGAGAACTTAGGTACAAACTGGCCTGTGAGGATGGTGTTGGCTTTGGCTTGTTTTCGTGCATGTTTGAGCTTCCGGCAATTTATTGAACACATAAAAGAAGCGAACGTGACTAAAAATAAGATGAACAAAACATTTAAACGAGCCATATGTATAAATTAAAGAGATTTGAGAGCAAGGAGGAGAAAAAAAATAATGAAATGTGAAGTTTTTTCTTCTTTTTGTTGGGGGTGTTTTTTTTTTTGAATGGGGAGTCTGGGATTTGGATGGTGTAATAAAATGTTAAAAGTATATATAGAGGGGGACGGGATGTGGGCTATGTATTTTGCTATGCGTCGTGTGACGGCTGGCTAGCTAGAGAGAGGGAGAGAAGGAAAAGAACGTGGGGATCAAGTTAGTTTGGGCTGAGTCAAAATCCAAGTTTAGTTTTTCTATGGGAATTGAGCAAAAGTCAAGAGAGAGAAAGAGAGTGAATGAAGGTGGACCGCGTGGAAGCAGCTGAGGTAGGTAGGTAGCTGGGAGTGAGCTTCGCAGCCGCCGGCCAATTCTCCGTAATTTCGTCGCCCAAAATATTGGAACCTTTTTTTTTTTAAATGATATTATATTATATATTATAATTCAATTTCAGTGATATATTCATCTTACAAGTCTAGGGAAAATTTAAAAAAATTCGGGAGAAAAATTATGGAAAACTTATCTTTACCTTCAATTTGTAGAGCCTTGATTAATTTTAACTTATGCATGCGGAGAATTACACTCGAATTTGTAACCTTGCAGTTTTAAAATATATACTCTATATAACATGTCATTATTTATATTTTAAATCAATTAAGTACTATAATACTCCCATTAATACATTTATAACTAATGTTTTTTTTAAAAAAAAAAAAAGTTATCATTTTAAAAATATGTCTTTAGTTTTAAAATAAAGACAATAACGTTTATACGTCTCTGTGGGCCTAGTTTAATTGCTTGACTCAATTAACTTGCTCGTATTTTGGTTTGGCTCCAATCCGCTTGTGCATGTGTCCGTATGTTCAATTTCAATTTCAATGTAATAGGTGGCCTCCCAAATAATGTGCCTAAAATAAAACTCGTTCAAGATTGGAAAGGAAAAATAAAATTTCATAAGAAAGATTAATGCCAACTACATGTTAATTCGTTCATGTCAATTTTCTAGTAAATAGGATTAACAAGAAAATATTACGTAAACTTGTCCATATTTTCCATATATTTGAGAAAAAAAGTAGTTCTCTTTATCAAAGCTACCCTAGGTACTGATATCATGAAGTTTCAGATTCATTTTCTCCAGTTGCGGGATTTTATTTTATTTTATTTTATTATTGTAAGACTTTATTTTTTTTTATCGGATGAGATTTATACTCTCATTATGATTTATCGTACTTGTACTCATATTCTTTCAAAGTAGAGTGGAATTGTGAAAAAAAATAAAAAATAAAAATCTAACCTAGCGTCGTTATTTCTAATCTGAAAAACCCGGGGACAAATAAAATGAATACTTAGTACTAATTATAGGGCTAGGGATACTTAAGTTAGCCGATTTACATTAATTAGTTGGAGTATTTGACGCATATTTTCTTTCAAGCCTAAGCTGGTATATATACAAATCAAACCCAAAACACTGTTTTATTAATTTTTTTCAATACCAAAAATCATTATATATTTTTTATCTTATGTGTTTTGCAAAAAAAAAAAAAAAAAAAAATTTCCGGGTCCGGAATTTTATCAGGTCCGGGGAGACCTGATCTTAACTCTAATATACATATACTTAAATAATATAAAGTCCAATCCAATTGGTCCCAGTATGGCCAGTATTATTTATAAAGTTAAAATCTAAAAAAACAAATTAAAAGATATTAATTTTTATATTAACATATGGGTTTATTTAATGGAAATATAGAACGTGAAATAAACTATATATTCAAGTTCTCAAAGTCGATCACATGTTTAGGAAAAAAAAATGAAAAAAAAATGTTGATCACATGATGTGTCCAATGTATCTTCCAAGGAACAATCCGTTCAATAGTCAATGCCGGTGTTAGGATTCACTGTTTTGTCGGTTTTGTTAGAGGCTTTGACATTATTATTTTCTGGGAGTATTATATAAAATCATCACAATTATTTTCTTTTTGTTCTTTAGTTTTTCGTTCTTAATAATTTTCTCTTCAAAATATGACACGTCTTAAGTATATTAATGTATTAAGGGGGCGGTGGTTTAAATCAAATCAAGTAATTTGAACTCTATTTCCGTGAAATTTGACTGAAACCTAGCGTCGCTCTATTGCCACAAACAAAAAAAAAAGAAATTAAAGAGAATATAAATTTTGAATTAGAAATTCTAACACGATCTTATTGTAGTTAAATACACATTTTAACGAACACAAATATTAATTCTTAAAACCACGTCGTCATTATATAATTTTTTCCGCACGGAATATTATGTTGTGTCGTTGCAAAAATACTAATATCGGCTGAGTGTAGTTATATCTGTGAAACAATTAGATGGAATATGTTATAAAAAGGATTTTCTGTCCTCCTTGTTCTTTGTTATTGGTCAGTCTTGTTTGATACCCCTCAACCTTATATCCAAGAAAACAGAAAAAAATCAAACGTTTCCAAATATATAATAAACCAAAATACGTACTAGGAAACATCTGTCCATATATAAATGGTAACAAAACTCTACCTTATAAGTTACCAAAAGGTCCAAAAACTGATATTCTTATAATATTAGGGCAATATTCTTTTGGCAAGCATAATGTCTTTCGGACCAAGGGCGGACTATATAGGTAACTAGCTTATTCGCCAACTTACCACGCTAATCTCCGGCTTTTAAAGAAACTAACGAAACACATTAATCTGCAAGCTTACACATTAAGTGACGTACTTCTTTCATTTCCGAACTTTGAGATATATCTTATGTTCTTATGTACGTATCAATATTAAAAATATATTTTTAATTAAAGAGGACATTAAGTTCATAATTTAAAATTATCATTTACCTTATATTTATATGTAGATTTGAATTAGGTATCATGTCGTTTCATTACTGTCTATACTCCGTAATTAATGTTAGAAAATATTGTTTCAAAAGAGGAAAGTCTTATATTAAAAAATATTATTTTTTTAAAAATATATCTCTAATTTTAGAACGAAAAAACATTGATTTTATTGTAGGCATGCCAAATATCTAATAAAAAAACTAGCAAAACTTGGGAAAATGTCCAATGATGCTTTATGATGATCATTGGCTGCCCTGCACTTTTTATTTTTCTTTTTTCCATGGCAGTCAATTTTCTCTAATACGGTCAGGGTATATATTAATTAATTTCACTTCTTCTCAAATCCGCATGCACAAGTGTCTTTTCTCTTTCAGTTGATCCATTTGGCTTGATTAACAATATGGAACAATTGCAATCTGTTTAGTCCACACGAACTAGGATATATACATACATAATAATGTATACCAATTTTAATTAAAACTCAAGGAGATTTGTGACATTGGAAAAGTTCTATTTCATTATTAATTCAAGGGTAATTGGTATACAATATCCAAAATATATGGACGCGCCCTTAAATTTAAGTTCTTTTGCAGAGTTAGAATATTACTCGGAAGATAAAGGCCAATTGACTCAGTTTACATTTTACAAATTTTCTATTCCTTCTATCTCTGTCGTAGGGTTTAAAAATCATTTTTTTTTTCACCTCGTTTTTTTTCTTTAATGGTTTTCTCACGTTTTTGATTAAAAACTTTCTTGGTAAAAAATATTATTTTAACATATATTGAAATTTATTAAAATTTTGGGCTTATTGTAAATCTATCCTTTATTTAATTTTAGGGGGATTGATAGTGCGATTTTTATCTCTTTATTGGTTTTTTTTGGCCTGTGTTAATTGTGCCAATAAGCATGTCAGGTGTTGGTCGGTCAAACAAGATCAAAACCTGTAAGAACTTGTTGGCCGACCAACCCGCATGCGGCCACCGTAGGCAAAACCCGCATGCGGGTGGTATGTAGTAGAAAGTTCTACGTGTTGTGTATATATATATTAGTCCGGATATTAAGCATACCCTCTTAAATGATCATTACCAAGCATACCCCCTTTAGCGGGACGGACCGGACGGCGGTTTGGTCCGTCGCCCATAGGGTCCCCGGGTCCGTCGCCAAAGTCCTTTAGCGATGGGTCCGTCGACAAAAAAGACTTTGGCGACGGACCGGTACCTATTTGGCGACGGACCAATACCGGTTCGTCTCCGTGTCCGTCGCTACAAGGGTGGTTATGCTTGGTATGTCATTTAAGAAGGTATGTTATAAGATCCATTTTGATATATATATATATATATATGGTTATATATATTATATACTAGTATATATAGTTATAGTTATATATTGAGAGAGAGGAAGAGAGAGAGGTCGTTGTGAATACCAAACTGGTTCCTAGTTCATTTTCCATTGATTTCAAATCTAGTATATATTTTTATCGCATCTTCATGGATCGTTATAATGTCCAGTTGCATAAATCAAGGTTTGTGCTAAGATTAAATTGTTGTCTCCTTGATTCATACTTCTGTCTGTTAGTTAATTAATTTGTTTTTAAGTAGAAAGCCGGCGTTGGGTGAACAATTGACATCCATTGTCGTTTATATATTATGTGATACTATGGCGGAATGATTATACTAAGAACACCTTTTTCTCACCTTTTTTTTATGTTATTATTTTAGTTTATTAATGTTGTAGGTCAATTATAGAGAATGCTTGAGAAACAAAGTAAATAAATCAAGATTCAAGAACAATGGCCACCTCTATATATGTACCGTACTCGTGTATGCTCCTAAAAAGTGCATAAAATTATCCCTTAAGCTCATAATATAATAAATAATAATAATAATAAATAATAATAATTAATAAATTAATAATAATAATACTAATAATTAATCCCTTGGCCGGAGTACGCCAATTATTGTAATTATCATATATACGGAATTATAAATTAAAATAAACTGTTTATTTATCATTTTGTTGTTTGTCCAATTACTTTTGCCTTTGATTAAAACATTAAGATCAATTAAATTATGCTAACATCATGGTCTAATTTTAGTAATTTATAAGTTTCTAATAATAATTAATTTTAAGGATAATCTTAATTAGAGAGAAGACTTCTATATTCTTCCTGGCTAGTTTTCAGTTTTATGAAGAATACAGTATATGTTTTTTGTAATGATGCTCTAAACATGTTCGAATATGATGAAATATTAACAGGAGTGCCAAAATGGTGGCTTGTAAGAGATAAATTGTTTGATATGAAAAAGAATTGAAGTGATTAAATCATAATATAATATATCTAATAGTTGATCAACAATAAAATTAAAATCTTTGATGTCGATAATTGACGTTTGTGCTTTAAAATGAAAATTGAATTTGAAAACCCCCGGATATTAATTAAACTGATTAAAAAGATTTGACTCGACTTCCTAATCCTTTTATTTTGGACTCCTTTAGACATTCCTTGAGGGGGCGTATATCGCTATAGAATTTTGTGTCCTGAATTTAATAACAAGTTATATATAATTGATTATAGTAATTAGTTAGTTGATCAATAATTTAGTTGTAGGCTCCTTGCATTGACTATATATCAAGATTAGATATATTAATACTACATAATGGAACGTAACTAGCTAGCTTATAATTAGTTTAGTGTTGATTAATTTTTAGTTTCTTTAATTAAGAATTCCTATGCGTGCGTGCATGTATATGGTCCATCATTTGTCCTTCTTATATTATTTGGACCTCTTAATTAATACTAATATTTTTTTTATTATCATTGAGGAAAGTCAACAACTACTTAATTGTAAAATGGTATGTCACACTTGAGAGAGAAACCAGAAAAAACACCAACTAAAAATAATCCCTTCAGAAAGAAAACATCAAAATATTCCCTAGTTAATGATTTTCTGATGACAACATTCACACACACACACACACACATATATATATATATCTATATATGGGTGCACATCCAAACAGCACCGTTTTACTGGGAGCAATTATTTTTTGCTATGCCCTACATGTTGTAGCTGTGGAGGCACATTATTAATTTTTTATTTTTTTATTTTTTTATTTTTTTGCTTTTTGCGAGATAGTTGGCATGCTACACTATTAATGTGTACACTATTAATATATTTGAAGATTTTATTAACTACTCCAATATTAATAATAATATTTAGTAATATTATTCAATACTAATGTTTAATATTTTGTAATATCAGTATTAATTAATATTTACTAATGAGATAATATTTAATCTTAATACTAGTCAAATTATTATATATTCTTATTAATATTAATACTCCTAAGCATTACTATTACTATTACTATTCATTATTCTCAATATTATTATTACTATTCCACATTATTATTATTATTCAACTTATTACTATGCGTGTTGCTCTTGGGTGGGATTAAGCCATGTTTAAGAGAGACCATTTATGTGCACAAATACTTGTCATATTACTACGTTTGTACAGTCATATAAAAAAAATTATATATTATTGGTTATCATAGCATTAATAATAATAAATAATAATTAATAACTCCTATAAAGAATTAATAGTAATAACAAAGAATAATAGTAATAATAGCAATAATTATAATATCCTAATAATTAATTATAATATTAAATATTAATAAGAATAATAGTAATACTAAGTATTAATATTAATTATTATTAATATAAATATTATTACTACTATATATTACAAAATATTTTTGACATCTTTTATTTATTAATCATCCATTCCAAAGAACGTACGTGTCCAAAAAAAAGGAACTTTCGGCAAATTTTATGTAGGACCCATAAACTCTCTCTCTCTCTCTCTCTCTCTCTTCATTCATTTTCAACTCTGAGGACGAATTTAATTTATTTTTGAAATCACGACCTGTTAATTACTGATATCACATGACCCTCGTGATTTTACATGTACTCCTATGACCTCATATACTATACTCCACTCCTCCGTATTCACATAAGGAATTTATTCATTAATTTTCTTTTTTTCACAAAAATTCCCATTTTTCTTGACGGAAATGATAAAATTAACAATATGTGGTCCTCAAGTTTATTACAAAAATTTTGGTAATAAAAAACTTTGTTTTTGGGACAAGAATTCCCTCTATTACGCATTTTTACTTAATTTGCCCTCATTACTCACTTTAGTGACACAATATTTGTTTTCAACGACGTTGCAAGTGATATAAACTTTTTACAACGAATATTATTGTGTTGTTAAATGTAATTTTTTTTTGTCGTTAAATATAATATTTAGAAAATTTGGTGTGAAATTTGAAATGGAAGGGGATATTTGTCCTCCTTCTCTGGAGGGAGGTTGTACTAATTAATCCAATGGCAAAAAAACGTGGCGATGACAAGATCTGATGGTCCTAACAGGACAGCAGGCACTTTTGTCCTTGAAGAATACAAAAGCTGTAGATGGGCCTATTGCTGCTCTTGTCGACAATATTGGACTTGTAATATACTCCATGTCAACATGCTTAAGTACATCTCTGAAAAAAAATAAAATATATATGGCTTAAATATTGTTCGGAATGAATAAGGACTTTGAAAGAAGAAGAAGGTTGTTAGGGAGATTGTTGCACAAATGGCCCTTCAATTATTCACCATGTTTAAAGCTCAAGTGTCTTAATCTTAGGACACAAGATATGTATTGATATCCATAGGTGAATAGGTGATATCGTAAAATTGAATGTATGTGAAGTGACCTGCACACATGTTGCATATTGTTTTTTCTTTTTTCTTCTTTTGATAAAGTGGCGTTTCCTAGCTTTCTTTCATACTATATCTTTCTAGATCTGAACAAAACTTTCGAATTTCCAAAACAGACTTTTGCTCGCGGTCCGTGGGGCATTTATGCTGAACTCAAGATTTTGGATATGATTTACGATGGTTCCAAGTTCTCTCTTAAACCACTGAAGGCAAGCAACGAGGTTTTTTTATGTGCTGTGGCTGTTGGAATTATTATTTTATCGTTATTTTTTTTTATGCAGTTAATTTCAAAAGAGAGAAAAAAAAATATGTACAACTGCCGTCTGAACTCCAATTGGTTTACAAATATTTATTAGCAAGTTTGCATTTGCTTATATGCCACATTATTTTTTCTTATATTTCATTAAGAGATAAACTAAAAGACATTTGAGGAGTCACCACAACTCTAACTTACTTTTAGAACCACTACTTAGTTAGCAAGTTTTAGTTCTTTTATATTGGTTCTGCAATTTAACTTTATATTTGGCGCTTAACATCTATGAATAAACATTCAAATTATAGGATGGAGAAGTAATCTACAAATTTAACTTTTATCACTTTAGAAAACGAAAGCTAGGCTGATTGTAATGGCTGCGATTTTAAAGACAACTCACATGTGGGTTCACTCTTTCTGTTCTTTGAGTAATCATATTTTGAAATATTGTGTTCACTTAATATGAGTGAAGTTTGCCAATCACGTCCGCATGTCGTGTGCCTCACACAAAAATATTGCACACGATTTTTGTGTGAACCCTAATACAATACTACATTCAGTTACCAGGGACGGTGGGAGCATTTAGTGGCCCGCAGGCCGGTAGTAGTACCCTGGAGATTCTTGAATTATTTTTTATGCCTATGAAATTTTGAATATTTTTAGTTTTAGGCTTCTTAAGATTTATAAATGAATAAAATATATATTAACATTTTTTTTTGAAAAATTATAAAGAATACACTTCTATTCCAAATATAAGAGTTAAATTTTTTATTGATGAAAGTTAATTTGTAATTTATATAAACAAATTCATAAATTTATCACTCTTTCTCATTTTTTAGTTATCATTATACGAATATCAAATTTTATCATTTTTTCTTCACTCTCCTTTGTGTACTACAAATAATGCATATGTATAACATACAAAAAA